>JAOYMO020072650.1:0-10206 GCA_025802455.2 Iodosphaeria phyllophila
GAGAAGTACTTTGGCTACACGCTCAACGCCAAGGGCTACAAGCAGCTGAAGAACGTCGGCGTCATCCAAGGTGATGGCATCGATCCGCTGACCGCACGTTCGCTGATCGGTAAGATCGTCATCCTAGGATATGCCGCGGATTGCATCGTCCTCGGCTCTGGAGGCGGTTTGTTGCAGAAGGTCAACCGCGACACATATAAGTTCGCGCAAAAGGCCTCCTCGATCCTCGTGGATCCGACTATCCCAGGCGGTGCCGAACGGATCGCCAACGCGTCGCTTAGTGAGATCGAACCGAACGGCACTTGGGTCGGAATCAGCAAGGATCCGATCACCGATCCTGGCAAGCGAAGCAAGGAAGGACGTGTCGGCTTGTATAAAGATCCAGCTACCGGCGAGCACTACACGACGGCTATCGAGGATCGTCTCGAGAACGAGCTCGTTCTCGTCTATGAGAACGGCAAGCTCTTCAATCCGATCACGTTGGCTGAGATCCGCAAGAACGCCGCGCTGTAAGGCAAATGCGCTTCATCCGTCATAGCTATCATACGTATGTCTGCATCGACTGCAGGAACAGGGCGAGAGCCGTTAATGACTCTCGTCCTAAATGCCCTGGTTGCGGCTTGCATATGTTGAAGCTACGGTATGCGACCGTTCCGCCTAAGGATGATACGGCGGGATGGCAACGGCTTTGGTCTTATGCGGTTAGCACGTTGAGAACGCCAGGTCAAAATATTGAAGAGAGCCGATATCATCACGATTCGTATTGGGGTAAGAGGCTTCTTGATAAGATTAGAGAAAAGGTAGGCTTCAAATGAAGTACATCGACAACCTAGTGCTCTTCTGGGGCAAGAAAGATTGCTTCTCAAACTGGTACCCTTCGAGTTTTACTTATGAAGGCGTCATGTACAGCTGCTCTGAGCAGTTCATGATGAGAGCTAAAGCGCTCACCTTTTATGATACTATCACAGCACGTAAGGTGATGGAGACTAAGAACCCGCATACGCAAAAGGTGTTAGGCAGACAGGTCACTGACTTTGACGCCGAGGTGTGGGGCGAGGTCGCTCGTGACTTAATGGTTCCGGCGCTGGTCGAAAAGTTTAGTCAAAATTCTGATATCCTGAGGATCATCCTCGGCACCGGCTCATTGCACATTGTAGAAGCATCACCTGTCGACTTCATCTGGGGCGTCGGACTTCATGAGGACGATCCGTTAATCTTGGATCCTGCTAATTGGCGCGGCTCTAATTGGCTAGGTGATGTGCTGATGAAGGCTCGGAGTCGACTACAAGCCATGTATGAATAGGAGAACGACATGAGAATCTGTGTTACTGGTTCGATGGGTTCGGGTAAGTCATTTGTTAGCGAGAAGATTGCCGACGCGCTAGGATACCCATACATTAGTCTCGATGAGATCGTTCGGGAGCTATATGAGGATCCTGCAGCTCTACAGCTGCTCGAGAAGTTCGAAATTCGTTCGATGAACGATGCTCGACTTGCGCTCGAGAAGGCGCTTGATCATGGTGGCGCTGTGGTGGCTAACGCTTTACTTGATCATCTCGAGGAGGTTCTTGCCGATCTCGTCGAAGAGCATATCGATCGGAAGCTTAAAGGCCATGACTACGTCTTTGAGTTTCCGCTGCTCGTCGAGAAACGATATCCGCTCAACACGTTTGACGCGATCGTGAACGTCACAGCTTCATCCGAGGTTAGGAACCAACGTATTCATGCTAGAGTATCAAACTATTCAGCTCTATCTCGGATTACTCTACTCAAAAGCAGACAGCATAGCCATGAGGAACGTAGCGCAAAGCTCCTCTTGAACTTCGGAGATACGAACCTATTCACGGTCGATACGAGCGCTAACACGGATCAGACAACGCGTTCTGTCATCGATTCGCTTAAGGCGATCGTAACCATCCATAATGCCGGGGCGAAGTTGCTAGGTGTCGTCTCAGGCTCGTTCGATCCGATCACCTTCGGTCATGTCGACTTGATCGAGCGTGCCTCAAAGATACTCGATCACGTGATCGTGCTCGTAGCTACTAACCCTAGCAAGAAGCATCTTTTCTATCCTCATGTACGGAGGATGCTCGTCGAGCAAGAGCTCAAGCATCTCGAAAAAGTGTCGGTACTCGAGCTTGATCCTAACGAGATGGTCGTCAACGTGGCGGCAACGTTTGGCGCTAACTATATTATCCGCGGTCTACGTAATACGACCGACTTCGAGTACGAACATCAGATTGACCTGGTCCAGAAGCAAATGGCGCCGAAGATCGAAACGATGTTCTTCATGACTCCTCGTCATCTAACCGAAGTCAGCAGCTCAATGGTCAAATCGCTCGTCGGGCTGAACGGCTGGAAGCTAGTCGCTGAACAATACGTGTCTGAGAACGTTATCGATATGCTCGATCAAATATCCAAGCCCAAGTACGCAGAGCTTCTTCGTGATAAGGGCTTCCTAAAAGCCATCGCAAACCAAGTCCAAGATTGAAAGAAACAAATGAAGAAAAATCGTCTACTCACCCTTGCCTCCGTCCTCGATGACGTGCCTGCTAAGAAGTTCGACCTTGACACCTGGCGTGATGGCACATGCAACACATCTAACCTAATTAAGGACAAGCAGCTCAAAGAGTGCGGCTTCACAGCTTGCGCGATTGGTCTTGCTACCAGCCTAGATTACTTCAAGGATAAGGGCTTCAAGTATGATCATAGAGCCGGCGTACCGTATTACAAGTCAATGACAGGCTTTGACGCTGTTAACGTCTTCTTTGAGATCGATGACGATGAATCAAATTGGCTCTTCAACAATTTCACTTATAAGCAAACTGATCCGAAACCAAAACATGTTGCGGCTCGCATCCGTGCATTCGTTTCGGGCGAAGACGGACCTTTCAAGGATTATTGATGCACAAGCTAATTCTCTGTGATATGGACGGCGTTTTTGCTGACTTCGTTGCCGGCTTCTACGCGCTCGCAACACGTGAGCATCCTGAGATGATTCCTCATCTCCCTAAGCCGAACTCGCTTACTCACTTCTACGTTGACGATCACATCGAAGATGCGGCGATGAAGGTATTAGCTACCGAGCTCGTCAATCATCCTGAGCTCTTTGCCATGATTCCACCGATCCCAGGTGCGGTCGAAGGCGTTAAAGACTTGATCGAAAAGGCAAAGACCGTCGACTTCGACGTGATGATCTGCACAGCTCCGCATAAGGAGAACAAGCACTCTTACATCGCTAAGGCGATCTGGATCGAGAAGCACTTCGGGCGTGATATGCTCAACAAGACGCTGATCGTGCGGGACAAGACGGTGGTCTCAGCGACGTTGCTCGTAGATGATAAACCGGATCCGCTAGGCGACCACAAGCGAATTTGGGAGCACGTGGTCATGGATCAATCCTACAACCGTCACGTCAACGCTCTGAGGATGAAGGATTGGAGTCCTGAGAGCGTTGATTGGCTCATCAATGTGGCGACCTTCCGTCATAGCATGTATGAGGCGCATCGAAATGCCTGAGACGTTTGAGCAGTGGTTGCAAAACACGACGAAGCGTCAACAAGAACGAGACCGTAAAGAAGCTGAGCAAGAGAAGGCAAGCGCTAAGGGTGCCTACATTCAGAACCTGCTCGACCTCGGAGACATCAACGATCTAGCTGATGGAGGCTACGAGGTAAGATGCTGTCACTGCGGTGATTGGGTCGAGATGGTTATCGACCCGATTGATTATGACCCTGACTTTGGCTACTATTGCGGTAGAGGCGGACCAAGTCCTTGTATTCCTTGACTTAGCCTGTTTACAAGGCTTTCATATCAGGGTACAATCTGTGTATCCCATCCGATACAGGACCCCGATATGTCATTTAAACCCTCTGCTATGCAGCAAGCGATCTTTACATGGGTCGTGAAGGGTCAGGGGTCCGCAATTGTTCAAGCCGTCGCTGGCGCCGGTAAGACCACGACGCTGGTTGAAGCGATCAAGTTGATGATGGGTAAGATTTTTGTCGGCGCCTTCAACAAGAAGATCGCCGACGAGATCAAGGCTAAGGTAGGCTTCCGTCAAGGCTGCTTCATCTCGACGATGCACGCCGCCGGCTTCAAGGCTTGGAAGGATGTCGCTAAGGACGTTGATCTTAATAAGCATAAGTGCTCGGAGATCTTCAAGGCTGCATGTCAACGCTTCCCACACTACGAGCATTTTGAAGGCGCCGTCCTCGACCTCGTCTCCAAGGCTAAGCAAGCAGGTTTCGGCTTCCTCGTTGACTGGAACGACTTCGCCGAGTGGAACCGGCTGATCGAGCACTATAGCATCGACGTGCTTGATGAAGCGGATCTAGTGATCAAGCTTGCTCGTAAGACGCTCACCGCCTCAAACGAGATGAGCTACAAGTTCATCGATTTTGATGACATGATCTACATTCCGCTGCTGAAGAACGCTCGCTTTTTTAAGCATGATTGGGTGCTGATCGATGAAGCGCAAGATACTAACGCGATCCGCCGTGAGCTGGCGATGCGTCTCCTCAAGGACGACGGTCGGATGATCGCGGTTGGCGATGAGCGTCAGGCGATCTACGGTTTTACGGGCGCCGATGCCGACGCCCTCCAGCTGATCCGCGTCGCCGTCAACGCAATCGACTTGCCGCTAACCGACTCGTATCGTTGCCCTAAGGCGGTCGTTGCTCACGCCAAGCAGTGGGTCAGTCATATCAACTCGGTCGAGTCCGCTCCCGAAGGCAAGGTCGAGTCGCTGGCATATACCGACTTGATTAAGAACGCTCAGGTCGGTGACGCCGTCCTCTGCCGCTTCAACGCGCCCACCGTCACCGCCGCATACGCCTTCATCGCCGCTGGCAAGGCCGCTCGTGTCGAAGGCAGCGAGATCGGCAATGGTCTGATCAAGCTCGCCACTCGCTGGAAGAAGATCGCTACTCTCGATCAGCTGCATACGAAGCTCGACGAGTACGAAGCTCGCGAGACGAAGAAGTACATCGACAAGAAGCAACCGCTGAAAGCCGAAGCGGTCGTCGATCAACTGACGTGCCTCCGCATCATTATTCATCGCGCCACTCCAGCGATCACCGCAGGTGCCGATGTGCTACAAACCATTGTCGCTGAAGTCAAGGAGCTGTTCGGTGATTCGGAAAATCCCACCGTCGCTCGCAAGCCAGTGATTCTCCTCTCGTCGATTCACAAGAGCAAGGGTCGCGAGTGGCATAATGTTTACTGGCTGCAAACCGGCCCATCGCCGTACGCCAAGCTCGATTGGGAGATGGTACAGGAGGACAACCTCTGCTACGTCGCCACGACTCGCGCGCAGTCGTACCTCGGCTTGGTCGAGCTTCCTCCGAAGCAATCCTCCAACGACAACGCTTACAGAAAGACCGCATGACGCAACCTACAATCGAGCTGGTCCGCACGAATATCGATGGCTCGAAGACATGGGACATGAAGGTGATGGGTCGATCATATCGCGTGCACGACTTAGGCGGAATCAAGCTTGTCGTTACGTCTCTTGCAGGTCGAGTTACAACATCGGTTCTTGCTAAGCAAACAGCCAAGCGTCTTCTCAATCGTTATTGAGGCGTTATGCTTGATCAAGTTAAATTTGCACGTCCTTGTGGCATCGAACTAACATTCGTGCCTGTTGACTTTCCTAAGTCGCTATCGATAACAGGTAGGAAGACGCATCTGTATTATAAGAGATGGGATGCATATCTCGCTGACATGGAACGAGAATGCAGGGGTATGGAAGGCGCGCATGGTCTCCATACTGATCCGTCGTGTATCGAGTTTCCTAGTCCGATTCTTAACTCGTGGACGAGGGCAAGAGACTTCTATGAGGAGGCGACTGATCGTGCTTGGAATGTCGGTCTGACTACCTTTCACGAAGATCATGAAGGCGGCATGGGGCACATTCACGTTAGCGTCAAGCAGGCTGAAGTATCTAGAATTGCAGCTGACATCTATCGGAGACCGTATCTGACTTGGATCTTTGCTTCACCTAACGCCGGCCGCTATTGTGAAAGCTTCGCCCGAACTTTTATCCGCGAGCTGCACCGAGGTGATACGCCTACAATTATATCCAATAATGTAGTCGAGTGGCAACTTAACGTAGCTAATAAGTTCAGCGTCGCGCCTTATCGTCGTAAGTTTGAAACGATCGAGTTTAGGTGCTTTGACGCAGCTGCTGACTGGTCGATCCAGGAGGAGCATCTGGCTTTCGTGCAACGATACATGCACGTGCTCAAAACAAGAACGGTTGCCGACGGCAAGCTTAAAAAGCATTCATCTAGGAGCATGCTGATCAAGGATCTTCAGGATCACCTAGACTCATACGGAAATGACCTGGATCGGTGCGTGCGAGAGTTTAAGGAGCTGATCGTTGATACCCTCGAGCTGCCGTGGAAACGGTATTCCTGGTACATTGATCGGAACCTGGTGCCGTGTTTTGAGTGGGGTAAAAGATGGTAGCATTAAATAGCCACTATGACCTTCCCTACTCTCAAATCCCTCATCCAGATCTCTGAATCTGTTGATTCTAAGAAGCTGATGGACTCTGATGCTTACAAGAAGCTCGAGCAAGCTGATGCAGGCTTCGCAAAGAAGCTGGTCGTTGCCTGGGAAGGCGATGCTCGTCAAGCATCGAAGGCGTCTGGCAAGGGTGAAAGCCTCGTTGTCAAGATGATGGAGCCTGAGACGGTTCAACGTCTGTCCTCGATGAAGACGTTGACGCCCGATGTCAAGAAGGCGTGCGCGATGATCGCTAACATGGCGGCAAAGGCGTTCGGTGCATCATCTGGTGTTGAAAACAAAGACAAAAGCGTTTGGGGTCACGAGCGTTGGGTTAAAGAAGGTCAGGACATTTACGAAGCGCTTCAAGCCCAAGTTAGCGAGATTCTGTCCGAAGCGATTACGTCTGCATGTAAGAAAAAGTATAAGTAACTAGCTCCCGCTATCCACAAATGAAAATCAATGATATTCTGTATGAAGTTTTTGACGGTCTTGAGAAACGTGAGCGCGCTGATCAAAGAGCTGACTTAAAAGCCTCTGGTCATGGAACTAGTAGAGACAAAACTATCGCGCTTCCTCCTGACGTTAAAGCTGCGCTCGACGACTTTATCAAGGCTGAGAAGAAGCCAAAAGATTTTAGCAGCTGGAAGGCGAGAAAATATGACCCGGCTACTGGTATTGTAGATGTCGTTTGGCGTTATCGAAATGGGAGTACATCCTATTCCGATTACAAGGTCAATGGATCAACCGTCGTGCTCTTATAAGTCTCGTGATCTAATCACAGAAACCGGCTTCGGCCGGTTTTATTTTGCCAGTTTACAATGCATTCCAAATAAGATACAATCATGCATATGAAAGACCTCATCTTGGATGTTAAGTATAACCTGCTGAAGCTAGAAGTCTTCATCAAGGTCGATGTCTACTACTTCTTTAAGAGGCTGTTTAGTGGCACCTCGTAGCAGACAAGTCGACAGGCGTGAGCTAAACTGGAAGTCGTCCACTTATGTGCATGACGAGCAGGGTAGAGAGATCGAGATTCGAAGTCCTTACATCTGTGACCAGTGTGGCCAAGGAGATGCTAAGTATAACGGATCGGGGGTATTGTATTGCTCGCCGTGTTGGCAGGCAACTTGGACAAACTTAGGAGTAATTCCTGCGGAGAAAATTAAATGAAGCTTACTCTATCTCAGATCGCTCAGGCGCTTCAAATGTTTGACGCGCCTTTTATGTTGTTGATGATCGGACCTCCTGGTTCGGGAAAGTCAACAGCGATCAGAGGTTTAGCAGCTTCAGGCGTTAAATTTCACGTTGCCTCGACCGATGATATCTTAGAGCGCATGGCAGAAGATCGAGGAATCACCTACTCACAGGCGCATCAAACGCTTAGCTTCAAGCAAGTGAAGGCTGAGATGCTAGGATCGATGAACGCGGCATTCATTCGTAAGGAAAGCGTGATCAATGATCAGACCAACCTATCAAGCAAGAAGCGTCGAACTACGCTTGAACGCGCGCCGTCGCATTACATTCGAGTAGGCTTGACGGTCGGTGATAGCTTAACGCTTGAGGACCTTGATCGTCGGCTAATTGAACGCAAGCAGACGACCGGCAAGGAGGTTAGCATGGGGATCGTGCGCGAGATGCTGAAGACCTCCTCAGCGCCAAGCAAGACAGAAGGCTTCAATCATTTATGGGAGCTAGCATGACGCTGTCGTTAACAACGATTCACCTGCTCTTTGGGGTCATGATCGCATCTGCGTTCTGGGGATGTTGCATGACTGTTGTAGCTATCAAGCTTATGAATGAACGTGATGCTAAGGTTGTTCAAACCATTTGAAGGCGACCCCTGGTGGGGATTCAGCTCCTGGTGCGCCGGATCGTGCACGATACATACTCCATGGTTTCACGTCGTGGCGCACTATCCAGCTCATTTGGCGGAGAAGCGTTGGATGCCGAACCTCTCAAAGCTTACGTGCGCCTCTAAGGCAACTGTTAGATACAAGACAACCCATATTCGATATAAACATCGTGACAACGACTAATGACATCACCGGAGACGCGCTGGTCTCTAAGCAAGCAACCGACGCTTATCGTGACGGTTGGGATCGCATCTTCGGCAAGAAGAATGTTCCTGCGCCAATTCAGTATACGGACATCGATGCTGATCGACTACGTCAAAGCCTAGAGTCAGAGTCGCATGACATGCCTCCAAACCTGACACGTGATGAGAAGCGCCAGCGGATTCTCGATGTCGCTAAAGGATCTACAGATGCCTAAGGTTATTCAAGGTAAAGAGTTTTCGATCAACCTGACCAAGGTTCCGGTCGGCGGTGGCGTTGAGGTGATTCTCATCAAAGACGAGATCGATAACCCAGGCGATTGGCTATCCGCGCTCACCCACGATCTAGCTTGGGTTCGAATGGGCAGCACGCCGCGCGATGAATACTTCGCCTCCGATATCGGCAAGCCATATACGTACGGTGCGGGCGCCGGCGTGAGAACCTATGTATCGCAGCCTTTCACGTCGCCTCTGCGGTATCTTCAGCAACAAGCTCAGTTTTGGACTCGCTTATGGGGTGATCAGAAAGCGCTTGAGGTTGTCTTTCTTAACAAGTACAATGACGGACGCGACCACCTAGGTTGGCATGCCGACAACAGCCCAGAGATGGATGATACACGTCCGATCGTGATCACAAGCTTTGGCGCCGAACGCGAGATTTGGTTCCGCGAGAATCCGTCGACTGATATCCTCTCGACTGAGACGAAGCCGATCACAAAGGTTCTCTTACCCAACGGTAGCATGTGCATCATGCCGCCTGGCATGCAAGACACCCATCAGCATCGGATTCCTAAGTCCGATCGTATTGATTGCGGTCCTCGTGTTAGCTTGACCTTTAGAGGCTACGTAGACGTATGACGTTTAAGGCATGGATGAAGAACCTAAATGAGTCGCAGTATCGCGGCAACGTTGGGGTTTGGTGGGTTGATCGAAGCCAGCTGTATGTAACTCAGCATGAAGTCGAGGACGGTAAGGACTTCGACGGTCACATCCACTCGGTAACCAATCATCAGAAAGCATGGCGCTCGACCGTGCTCAATCATCGGTCGGACCTCGCTTCTTATAGCTACACGTACCTACCTAGAGGTCGCATCTATTGCGACAAGCAATCCAAGATGTTTACGGTTGTCGGCACCCCTCAGCTGATCGACTTGCCTAGGTTTCAGGCTGAGCTATGCAATCAGTTCGGAATTGAGAAGCTTCACGTCTCGCACGACGCCGATCATCATTATGAAGGCGATATGGGCGGAGATATCGGTACAACTCTTAAGACGTTGGAGCGTTGGAGATGAAGCGCAAGGATCGTGAGATCGAGACGTGGTACAAGCCGCCTGAAGAGGTGGTCTGCCCGTTATGCGAGCGACCGATTCCTAAGGATCAGCAAGACGCTCATCATCTGATTCCGAAGCTGAAGGGCGGCAAGGAGACTCAGCTGCTGCATCGCATCTGCCATAAGTTTATCCACGCACAGTTCACTGAGGGCGAGCTCGCTACGAAGTACAATACGGTTGACATGCTGCTTGAGAACTCTGAGATTCAGAAGTTTGTCGAGTGGGTCAAGAAGAAGCCCGACGGGTTTCACATGAGCACGAAGATGAGCAATAGAAAGAGATAAGATGGAAATGACAACCAGCAACCTC
>JAOYMO020072827.1:0-39693 GCA_025802455.2 Iodosphaeria phyllophila
AAGTATTGCGACTTGAATCTTCTGTTTCCCTCTTTCTCAAATTGATCCTTATCGTATCATCCATATGCAGCTGTCCCGCCCGGTGAGTTGCGATACCGTAGATGCCCATTGCTAACTCGATGAATCTTTTGCCAACATGCACATTGCCCAGCACCGCTCTCCTTCACTGTTGCTTAAATCTGGTTTCGAACACTGTTAGCAACGGCCGTGGAAGTCCACCGGAGTCGACCGCCCGTGACCAACACAAGCTTGGCTAACTTGTCTCAACGTTAACGAGCTGCCTCCCAATCGACCATCAATTCCAAACCCAATCAGTTGGATTCCAAGCATCCCAAGCTTGCTGAAAAGTGAATCCGCCAAGATTGCCACAGCTGGGCTGTTCACCATCCGATTACGCATAGAGTAGTTAAAAGCATACATACATAGCGGCAAGACAATGCCGAGAAGAGCCGTCCCGAGTGGAGAGTATGTACCGAGTGCACGTGCTGGCCAATTCCCTGGGCTGATCAAATTAATCAAGGGTGCCATAAACTCAGCATAGAATACCATACTACCTCCTAGCAGCAGTATCGCATAGCACGCCTCGCTCGGCTCAGCGCTGGGGTATTTTTAGTCTCCGTCATCCCATCTCACCTTGAAAGGTCGAGCGAAGCTGACCCCTTTTCATTAGATATTGAGCTTTTATGCGCTATTCGTCAGCTATTATTTGCTAAACCACCGTGCTATACTTTGGACTAGGGGAGCTGCTCGACTATCTCTATTTGCGCTGCAAGTACATATTATCGACTCTCCCCGGTCTGCTCTTGTCCCACCATTGATCGCATATCCCCGGACGAACACACCAAGCATGGAGCGCAGCAATCGAAAGCCGCCCAATGAGCACAAAAAGACATCAAAACCACGGATAGCTTCACCACAGGTTTTTTGGAACTTCGAATTTGGCGTGTCGTTTTCTGAAAATCATGCGCCCAACAAACACTCAATTACCTTCAAGTCGCGCAATGTTCGTAATTCGCGCGACGTCAACCAGCGTCAAGCTCCTCCCCGGACTAAAAACTTCTTAATCCATCCGACTAACAATCACCACCGAGAGCAATCGCACAATCATTACGACTACCAAGTGGAGAACGATCATGGGGGGAATCGGCGTCGACTACGACAGGACAGTTCTGATGAGCAAACTTACCACCAAGACTACCGGACTGATCATGCCTCTGTCTCGCGAGCATTACCACGTGATCGAGGGAGGTCCGCGCCCCCACCATTCAACGACCAATCGTGGGATATTGGAGCTGGCCCGTCTGCCGACATGGTTTCGTCTCGTCAAACTCGGTCAAGATGGGACCATCCACCAGCAGCGAAGCCATTACCCCCTAATCCGCCGAGTCATACCAGTTTTCGACTTGGGGAGGTCGGACTGCCATGGTGTGCGGATACATGGCCGGTTGACCCGTTCTTGTCGGAATATGGAGATGATGAAATCGAGGAGGGGACATGTGAAGGGTTGAGGGAAGAGGGTGCATTTCCGTATTCGAACAAACCAACCACGTTGTCTTTGGACGTGGAACGGCGAAAATCCGACGAAGATCCGACCAAAATCGAGAACCTGGAAAAATTATCCGTGGCGATGGTGACCGTGGACAACGGCTTTGAGAACAAGTGGCGGTGTCTAGAGCCTCGGGAGCCCTTGTCGTGGTTGCCAAGAGATCAGGGCGAGCCCATGCGAGCGACCATGCTGGGGACAACCAGCGATCTTTCGACATTCGAACATTCAATGGACGGGCGGCGTAGCCCGAGCGATTACGACCCAACGCCGTCGGTGGGGACGGCTGACTACCTAGTCTCACCATTATCGACACACTCAGGTCCGTTCAGGAGTCCAAGACAGCTGCCGCGTTCATACTCGATAAGGTCGGAAGAGTTATTCTTTTAGCTGAGCGGCAGCATCCCACGACTTCTCTAGCTTCTCGCCTTGATTTCAGCGATATTTAGCTCCACAGAAGTCGGGGGAAAGGGGACTGGCTGGATCAGTTCTGGTTTATAAGGTCATTATTTAGACAGGCGAATTTCCTCACTAGGGCGAGGAGGCGGTCTCTAAATCGTCCTCTTTCACTTATTCATGGATGAGGTTTTAGAAAAGGGGGCCAAGAGCCATACCATCTATTGCTAGATCTACCTGTTCCAACACAGGGCCAAGCTCTTCAGCTAAGACAATGCAAATCATCAGCGCGATGCTGATTGCATGCCAATCTCAACTTATCTACAGTGACCGTGGACTTTCGTGAATGCCATCGTGAACACAAGAATTTTTTTGTGTAAGTTTACACGCTTTCGCTGGAAATGACCCAGCTTTCATTAACCTAGACTCGTTTGTCTGCATTCAAGCCTACTTGATTACGACATGTTGATATGATAAAAGAGATCAAGTTTGCTCGCACAGTAAGGATAGTTTACTGACGAAGATCACTTAGGAACCAGTTCCGTCAGTAGAGCTCAACTGATCGTAAGCGCATGAATCTATTTTTCCACGATACTGTGAAAGTCGTACGTAAAAGCTTATTTCTCCACGCGTGAAAGCCCCCTTGCTGTGCCTCAACGATCGACATGATGGACTACTTGACATGCATATGCACTCGTGCCTTTCTCTGGGATCATTCGCCAGACTAATGGGTCTGCGAATTTGGCAGTTGGGGCACTGCTCATGTTCGTAGTAAGACTCCCGCAATGTCGGAGCCGACATTTCTGGTTCGTCGCAACAGTGTATATCGGGCCCGAGTACGAGGTAGTAAGCGGGCAGAACGAGCTCAATGGCCAGATTGACTTGGTCCCTTGCACCAACCACATGGAACATAGCTTGCGCGAACCTGCGGCTGCGCTATAGCAAGATCACCACGCGATGGGGCCCCGAGTAGCGGGATGGTCTTTACTTGGTTGGAGGCGTGGATAGAATCTGTCGGTGACCCTTGAAGAAGCTGACTTCAGACATCCAAAGTTGAACCCGCGCATGCTGGTGGCTGAAAAGCGAAATTAGCTGTCATGGTGCTCGAATGTGAAATTTGGTTCCTAGCTTCGATGTACTGAGTCGTCTCCATAGGCTGACGAGCTTCTCTGAAACTGTACTTTTCTTAGCGCGGTCAGTAGGTACCTGATAAGAAGCCTACTTGTAGTTGAAATGTCTTGAAAGAACTATTTTGAAATTGGATTTTGGACGACTGTGTTCTCACCAAGCTCCAGTCCAACTGCCAGTTTCGTGGTTTCATGTATTCAATATCTACAGGTTGGATACGTCGGGTAAAGTCTCACAAAGGTATACCCGAACCCCAATTTCAGCTGGTGGTAGTTCCACAGACTCACGAGTAAGATTTCTGGCTATTGTGATAGAGGCCATCTAGTCTGCTGTCAATAAACAACTTCCCACATATAAAATCCCAATGTTTCTTGACTGAAAAGTATGCTACTGGTTGCCAGTACAACTAACCGCAAAGGAATTCGTCGTACCATTGTACACCGTGGAATGTTTATACGCGCCAAGGCTCGAAAGGGGGTGATATCCTTGAACCTCAGTTTACAACCTTTCCAGCCATCATCCAAGACTTTGCGTCATTCTTCGCTATCTACAGGTTCATAGTTGGGTAATTTGCCTTCTATGATGCGAGATATCGGTCCATCCGTATGATCGTGGCGAGGTCTTTCAGTCTTGGCGGTATTGCCCCTTCAAAAGAGCCAAGGACCGCGTCGAGATAGCGGGGAGGCTTCGGCAGGTGGCTTGGGCGATGTCATGCCGAATAGATGGCATATGCCGCAGCGGAAGAAGGCTGTACGTGGGAATAAGGGATATCCAGCGGAAATGAGGGTAGTCGCTGTGTTGTTCGAAAACAAGAGTTGACGGTAAACCGCAGCTACAGATCTGACAGGTACCGGTACATGTACGTTCATAATCTACCTGCGCTGACTCCACAACTAACAAGTTGAGCTGGCTCTCTTGTTTCCTAAACGTTGCACGCCAGCACCCACGCAGCACTATACTGCAGCGACGGAATTTTCAGCTTACTAAACAAGCGTGGTAAAGCGGAACGGTGAGAGAGCTAACCGGTCGCCCCGATGATCCCCAGGGACTCGTGTGACTCGCCTCACCTGAGAGGTGTCACTTTGTCGTACAAGGAGGGTCTGAGCCAGGGAGTTGACTTGGCTTTCAGTGCGGGGCTTCATACCAAGCGTTGATCATCAATACGTGACGAGGCCAAATACTTTGTGTTTTGAACAGTGGCATATTCACTGGGGTAGAAGTAGTCTCACAAATATCTATCTTACTTACCACCGTTTCGGGACTTGATAGACACGATGCCCAGGACATTTTCTGTGGTTGTCACACCATGTCATGCTGGACGAAACACAGATCAGGTCATTGAAACAAATGCCTGATGAGAAGTCTCTTCACTGACATTGCATGGTCGTGGCAAAAGAATGAGAAATTTCTAGTAAGACCAAAGCTTGTGTATATCTTCGTGTAACCAACCACGGATAAAATCTCTGAAAACCGGTACTGATGGGCAATCATCTCACCACCCAAGGATCCAAGCCTCTCTTCCTCGCCAAGTACCGCACAAGACATACCAGCAAGTTCCTATAGCGCGTTCCGTACGGAGATCCCAACCAGAAAATCCATACCACGTCTGTCAAGTCTAGCACGAGAAGACGGAGACACCCGGATTTGTGTAGTTCGTCGGCACAGGGTAGTAGATGTTGATCAAAATACCCGGATCCGTCGCCTTGTACATACCCGGAAACGAGCCCAAATCGCTCGGCGTTTTCACATCTGTCCCGCCACTGACGTGGAGCTGCGCGCAAGCGAGATAGAACTGGGCACCTCCGGAAGTGCCGGCGCCGTGCAGAGCGATATGCTCAGCCCGTAGCAGATAGTAACCCTCGGCGAGACACTGAGGCACCTTGACGGAGACTTGGGATTTTCCGTTGCTGTCAGGCCACTGGAGCCCTGAGGAGTTGATGTTCGGATGCTCCTCCCAGATCTTGAACCAGTTGGCTCCCGAACCATCCCATGATTCGGCAGTCTGACCCTCCGGCGCCTTGGCCATATAGAAGGACAGTGGGCCTGGGTGAATGATGGTTGTGTCCAGCTTGAAACCGACGGTTGCGCCGGCTTGGACGGCGGCTGTCGAGGCGTTCTCGCTACCACTGGCCAGCTGGTAGCAACGAATCGATTCCGAAGTCACGTCGGTTACGGGCCCATTGGAATAGTGATTTTCGGTCTCACGGACTGCGGGATGGACATGTTAGATGCTGGCCGTGTATGGGGAAAGCACAAACTCATGAAGAATGTATGTTACCATATTCCCAGTCACCCGTTGTCTTGCCATTGAAGATCAGATCATTAAAGGTGTCTGACAGATTCATTCGTTAGTTTACAAGGCAACATGCCGAACTTGGTGTGCTCACTTACAATGAGCCAGGGCCGCTGAGACCAGAAAGGGGAGAGTAGCAATAGTCTTCATAATGAACGGTATGGAAACAAAGTTTGTTCTCTCAAGTGGAATGGCAAGAAGTGAATGTAGAAAAAAAAAAACGACGTGTCGAACGATCGAGCCCAAGCCAGGGGACTATAGAAAAGATAGCGTGGAATGGGAAATGAATGAAACGGAAGCCTTGGTACGGAACGAAGACGAAGCTAAAACTAGGCGAGCAAACGATGTCTGGCCATTATATACATCTCGAACAAAACCCTCATCACTAAAATCGATAGCATACTGTACATGACTCGTGAGCGGTCACCCGTGCCTCGTCTAGACAGCATAGAATACCACCCCCAGATATGACCACCATTATCCAGCCTGTCTACGGCAAGCGGCGTTCCACATACAGTGATCTCAGGTTGAAGCCTGAGAAGTAGCCCCTTCATCAAGAAGAGTGGGGAATGAATGAACGTCTATCTAAGAGTAACAGCCATAAACGTGCGCCCATAATTTAGATAAAAAGCACTTAGTTTACTTCGTTCCCCTGGGACGACCAGGAGCAGACCCCAGTTTCGCAGAAATGAAATTGAGTAAACTGCCTAGCAAGTTACCCTGGCGATAAGTCCCGCATCGGAAGCCTACTAGTAATCAGGTCCCATTTGGATGGATCTTGGGCTACTGCGTGTAAAATGCCGCGGGTGTGGGGAGGCGGCTGTACATATGAAACCGGTTCCTGAATGATCGACCTTTTCTCCAGTCAGGGCGGTCTGACCCGGTTGGTGGAGCTATGGTCTACCTTATTTGTAACTTGAATCAAGCAGAGAGGAACAAATCGTCGATTATTGATCACAGACTTGATGGAGTTAATCGCTGCATTGTAGGGCAGTGTGCGAGAAATAAGATGGTGGGTTTGTCAGCTCGTTTGGCATTGGTTACGGAATAAACAACGGGGAGGAAAGAGGTTTGAAGTTGAGAGTTACCCCTGATAGGTGCTCATCAATGTAGGAATTTGCTATCGTAAGTTGTTTGTACGGTATAATTAATTATCGCCGAATAGCGAACGTCTTGGAAGGCATGCTTGAAAGTTTAGCATACCACGGATGCTCTGCGGCAAGTACTGCGCTACCCTGTTCGATCCGATGTGATGCGCACTGCTAGCAGATGATGGAGATCCTGACGGTGCCGTGACTGTGCTGTGATGGTGAAATGTGAGGAAGCGCAGGCGGCTAGAGCAACAGAGATAATAGAAGCAGAGGTATGCTTGATGGAAGGTAGGCAAATACCAGACACTAATCGGAGACTCAGGCAGATGGATCCTTGGCCGAGAAAGGCGTGAAAGAAACACAGCGCAGTAAAGTATCGTTCATTTTAATAATTCAATATTCGAGAAACTACCTACGTATCCCAGGGAATCACAAAGTCTCCGCGACTCCCTCGAAAACTAAGCCAGCCTTGCGAACCTTGTGAAGTAGCCTTAACAATATACACATTATCGCAAAGATAGCCTACTATCGTCCATCTGACCCCGGTCGAAGGAATAAAAACCCACGAATGATCCCACCCCGAAAACAGAATACCCCAAACTCCTACGCTATCGGCGATTGAAGCCTACAATTTCGCCCCCTCCCTTCGTCTCCAAAACTTGCGTATCTGATCCCTGAAAGACCCGGCTTCTCGTTCTAGTCGTACTTGCTCCATGTGCGAGTAAGCCGGCGCATGGGCGGGAGGTGCGTCATTGAAATCGCTCCTTCCTGATCCAGCCGTTTCCTCTTCCGCAGGGGTCTCTGAGATGGCGTTTCCTTCTTGGTCTCTGCGAATACCCAGCTCCAGTAATCGGTCGAAAACTTCGGTAAATTGCTCAAAAAACAATTCTTGGTCTTCTGCGTATCTCTCGACCCAGGGACGGAAGCCGGGATCGGAGAGGAGAGACATGTCGGTGGGCAGCATCATGAGTTCTCGTGTCTCGGAGCTCTTCTCTTTTCCTTTCTCTCCTTCTTTCACTTCCTCGTCTCGATCATGAACATGGGAAACATATTGCTCTTGGCCATTATCTTGGACCACATGCCTCCACTCGTTTTTCATCAGCACGCGATAGTACTCATTAGAGAAGCGCGCAGGGTTTGACGTCCGTCGTCCTTCGGAACCAGAGCGATCCTTATAACATCTCCCCAGTGTGTTCGCTGCGGCCAAAAGGACGATCTCATGATCTCTTCCCAATCCCATTCTCCCGAAAACCTCTCTCAGATGATCGGCGCCCTGCGTGCCATCAACTAGCCGGTATTCGGGCGGCTCTCGCTCCTCGGTTTCATCAGCGGATACAAACTCGGCTCGACCGGCCCGCCAGGAAATATCAGGTCCGCCCATCTCCCGCAATGCAACAGTTGCGGCCAGAGTCCATAAGTCGGCGTAGGAAAGCCATGGGAATTGTTCCTTTATGGGCTCGAGGAGTTGACGCGCATGTTCGAGCTCGGCAGTGGCAGCGTCGTCGTCTTCGCGCGCGTATCGCATATCGGCGCCATTGGAGCCACCCGTGTTCGTCATTGCGCAGTAGGTTCCTGACACTTGCCAGGCGAGGCGCACGAACGCGGGACTGGCGGAGCCATTAACATAGTCGGATTGCGCGAGGATGGAATGAATAGCAAATTTGACCGGTTCCAATTCAGGAGCGCTGGGCTGAGGTCGAGATTTGGGTTTGGAGTGTGCTCCTGGCGCCGTTTCTTGAGTGGTGGTATGGCTATGTTGGTTGTGTTGGGTTGGATGTTGGCGATGGTGATCGAAGTTGCCGTGGTGATTATGATGATGATGTTGATTGTTGGCGCCAACTACGGCGGCCGAAGACGAAGAGGCTGACGTAAAGCTAGCCGTCTCGCTCTCGCTTTCGCCTCCTGAACTGAACGATCGCAGACGCTGCCGAATTTGCATATCTCGGTCATTCCCGTTCAGCGACACAGGTGTCGTGAACTCAAGCTGGAATCGTCGGGGCAGTGGCTCCAATGTGAAGGGCCCAGGCGCTAGGGCGGGATAGGACCGTCGCCGCAAGAGTCGAACATTTTGCGGCCGACGTGGCAGAGCCATGATGCGATATCGGGAGGGGAAATGACCCTGTGATATGACATAACATAAAATAAACCTCCTCCAAGGGTCGCTTGAGAGGATTGCTCAACCGTGATGGCGACACAACGCGAACTGCTTGAAGGATCTGGACATGGGGGCTGTTGGTAGGGTGATTGCTTACGGTAGACCGTGTCTTGGTTGAAAGAGAAGCAGATATGACGCTTGGACCCATTTCTCGAGCTTCGAATGTGGGTCGCTATCCAACCTCCAGTCGCCGGGTTCGGGCCAAGTGAAATTCAGACCGTGCCGTACCGGTACCGTACGGGTATCTGGCGTGATCTTTTCCCTCCAAGTTATTCTAAAAACCCTGTCAAATTGTCTGTTCAAGTTCAAAGAGTCATCCTCTGAGAATCTTCTATTCATCTTTATACCGTTATGCTTTAATGGCTATGGATTCTTCGACCGGTGAAAGCGTCATGATCACAAACACTCCAAGACTGATCCGTTGACCTTCTCACCTACTGGTACGTTGGGCTATGCAGGTACATGTGTAGGTTAAGTGTTGCACAGGAAGGTGGTCGTTGGGCGCGACCGCTACAGTCACCGTACTTATATTTTCACTATCATACATCCACCTCCACAGAGCCAATCGTCCCACTATTTCATTGTGCCTCTAGATCGTGATTGGTGTAAATATGCATCTCAAGTTATCGGCCCTGAGCAGGAGCTTCGCATTCATCTCTACGGTGCACCTCCGTTTTGATTCAAAAGCTTGGAGTTGATTGCAGCCGCTTTCACAACAACGGCAGCGCAATGCATAGCTCAGGCCAAAGGGTGAAGACCTTTTGCGCCTCGACCTTTCGAGAATGATTTGAGGGATCCGGGTTCCATGTAACTTGTGCAACAGTGGCACAACTATTATTGGTCTGGATCGAAGGTGTTGTGGCAGTCCCGCAACCAACTGATATTCGGACAGCGATTCTTGCACCCACTCTACCACTGCGCCGTGTGTGGGTGCCCGTTCGGCATGCTTACCTGAAGCAGATAGTGCTCACGGCGTGTTACTGGGTATCCAGCGTCTCATACCTAGGTACCCTGGTTTCCATTGGCAAAAAAGAAGCCCAACTTGTCGCCATCACCAGGGTCCGCAGTGATTATTGAGCATAACAACACACGCAAAATCACAGTTGCGAATGCGCACAATGGCGCCTGTGCAGCATTGCTGGCTCTAGAATCCTTTGTCTCTCCCGACACACCTCTCCCCGCCGAGGTCCCCTATCAAGCAACAACACTGGGCGCCATCCAATCGTGGTTGCTTCAGCCAGAGGGAGGCATCTTGCGATCCATCCGGCCCCAATCAAGCCCACTCAAGCGACTGCAACAACTAGCCCCAGTCCAGGGGCCATAGCGCCGACCTCACTCACTCACTCACTCACTCACTCACTCACTCACTCATTCACCTGACCTATCTTGCCTATCTACCCTCGCTAACCTTGTTGACCGCGCTTCGTCCTCAGTTTGAATTGGCTCTTTGTGATTGATGGCATCCAGAGGAGGAGGAGGAGGAACAATACGGCTGTCATTGTGACTGACTGAGGCACCGGGTATTGTTGTTACTGTTTGGAAGTTGGCAAGAGTGCGCAGAGCGGTGCCCGGTTCTTGTTAAAATGTCCTCTGTCCCGGCCTCAGGCATGGTCTATGCCGCGCCACACGTCGTTATCAACCGAAACAATGGCCTTCCTTCCGATCCAGCCCAAAGTGTGCGACGAATGCAAAGTCAAGCGATGCCACAAACCGGCCAGATCCAGAACGGTGCTATCGTCGACTGCAATCCTAACAACACTACCAATAACGGCGCCACCATGAAGCCTCCCCGATTGCCCCCGATACCTCAGCAATACCAAGGTCATATTGCTGGCGCCGCTTCTCCCTCGGGACTCTCCGTGTCTGGGCCCATATCTCCCACTCAAGTCATCAATCTCGCCCGCGAAGCCATGAAGAGCGCTCTTCGCGAAAACCAGTCGCAGGCATCCGAAGCCAGCGGTGTCAGCAATGAACTCAAGCCCGGGGTGACTATTGATCTCAGCCGCAAAAACATCCAAGAGCTTCCGGACGAGGTGGTGGATATTATCAAAAATGAACTGGAACGGTGGGTTGCTTCCTCCCCCCTTCCCCTCTGCCTCGGCGAGATCTCTATTTACCTTGATTTTTTTTTTTAAATTCGTGACATTGTTTTGACATGGTTACATGACATGGCTAACGCGAGTTGAATCGATTGTCTTATTATGTTATAGCTTGGCGCTATCTCACAACCGACTTTCTACGTTTCCAGCCACTTTCTCGGAATGCACCTCCCTGCGCTATCTCAATGTGCGGAATAATCACATCAAGGAATTTCCTCTACCGGTAAACACATATTGCCCTGCTTTGCGTTTGTCTCAGTGCGACCCCCATTCTGACTACAAGTCTTAGTTTTGCGACCTCAAATCTCTCGAGATCTTGGATCTGGGACGGAACAAGATCAGCGTGCTTCCGCCCGATATAGCAAAGCTAGCGTCTTTGAAGGTACTGGCGGTACAGAAGAATAGAATAGCAAAACTGCCACTGTGTCTTGCCGACATGGTGTCGTTGCAAGTCCTCAAGCTCGATGGCAATCAAATCACATTCCCGCCCAAAGAAGTCTTGAAAGTTCAAGCCGCTAGCCCGCCGAACGAGGGATTCTTGAAAGAGCGTGAGGTGACTGAGGTGGCCATGACGGCACATATCAAAAAATTCCTCCGACAAAAGTCACTGGAATTGGCGGGAAAAACATCCCTCGACACGGATAATCTCAATATCAACGATGAAGGGAGCGAAGGGGTCGAGACCCCACGCGGTCCCCTCAAACGCGTCGTGAGCGGTCGCTTCCCCATCAAGGTCAACAACGGCGAAACGAATAGTTTGCGATCCCCCAATGTAACCCGCGCCCCTCCCATCCCATCTCGATCTCACGCCCGGGGTCTGTCCCAACAAAACACTATTGTTCGCAGATTAGGTGTTATGCCTCTTACTATCGGTAATCCCAACGAGCGCATACGTTCCAACAGCGAGACGCTGCTGCAACGCGCAGAACGGCCATCGGATCGTCCCCGTCGTATGGGTCTTATGTCTCGAAAAGCCCAAGAATTGGGTACTCTTGACGAGGCGCCAGCGAGCAACCGCTTGAGTCATTATCGAGGACTAAGCTATGGATCTTCCATGACGGGCAATCTTCAAGGCAACGTCTCTGCCGCCGCCGTGAGCCCGAACAGTCCGGGTGGACCGCTATTGCAACGACCCAATTATGTCCGCCGGCTCTCGATTCTTCCCGAGCAACGCCGGGAGTCCAAGTACTTTGACCCCATTGTCGAATACGCCAAGGGCATTTTATATTCCATTTTCCAGATCCATCCCATGATTCAACTGTTCACCAGACTCAGTAACGACGGCACTCCGAAGCGCTCGAGCTTAGAGATTGTGTTTTATAATACTAATGTACACGTGGAGGAGCTGGAGCAAGAGATTCTCAAGCATGAACCTCTGTCTGAGAACGATGGCTACGCTCCGAGAGAGAACGAGAACGTCCAGCGCGCCGTCTTGACTCTCGTCAATGCTTACAGCCACGTCTGTTCTATCCTTATCAACAACATGGACATGATCGTCAACAATGCCGATCCTAGGTATATCCGCACCTTGATGATGCTCCTATATCACAGTATCATGGAGCTACGTGTCATAGCAAACGAGGTTGCCATGAGTTTCCCAACTGATGGCACCGCTTTGCCTGACAATAGCAGTGGGGGCGATACCCCAATGCAAACTCAAAACGGGATCAAACTTCCCACGATTCGGAAGCCGGCACTGGACAACGGCATCAGGTATGTCCGAGACACTAACAACAACTATAACAACAACAACAACAACAACAACATGGCCAACGCTCCATCCGATCAGGCCGTCCCCCAGAGCAGGGCGCGCATGGCTCATCCGCCTCAGGCCCCGGGCATCATCCGTATAGCCACCGATGTCGCAGTGCCTTATATCAATGGAACTGGCCGGACCGCTACAGTTACGCCAGCAACACCGCGCTCGGGCGATGTCTTTACACCATCCAACCCTGACGCTCGTTATCCCCGCGATTTTACGGCTGAGGAGCGTTTGTTTGAGAAGGTTTTCTTGTCACTCCGCCAATCATCTGATCTGGTCATGCGAACTCTCCCTCAATGCAACAGCCAGTTCAACAGCGGGTTTTCGACTGCTAAGGCGCAGCGGGCACCAGAGCATGTCGTGAACTGCTGGAGGGAACTCACTAATCGCTGTGTCCACGCCATCCAGCAGACCGATCAGCTGAGAAGAGGACTTTCTACTATCAAGCTAAGAGAGCCCAACATCAAGACCGACCCAGTCTTCTGGAGTTTGTGCAAAGGCTTCGTTGACGCATGGGCTGAGCACGGCACTGTTCTAAGACAAGCGATGGCCCTTGTCCCGATCGGAATGGGTATCAAAACCCGTCTCCGCCCTGTCCAGATTAGCATTAAAGAGACTATGCAACTGATCATGGACTCCCCCTGGGGCTATCTCTTCCACCAATCCCTCCAACTATCCCAGGACACCAGATCCGCCGCGTCAAACCATCAAGCGTCCAACTCGAGTCCCTCCCACATGATCTCCGTCACGCCTCAGAGCGCTGCCTTGGGCCCCGCAGTTCAAGCCACGGTCCCCCTCACGCCTCAAAGCGCGTCCTTCGCCCATGCATTCACGGGAAATGTGTTCGAGCGGGCTGATGCCTTGATTTCCACGGGGGGCATGTCGATTTCGTCCAGGTCGACGACGATGAATAGTACTTCAACGAACACGTCCCTGAGTTCGATTTCTTCCATCGGCACCCTGCAGGACGAACGCTGGTCAGGACACAGTCGGGGTGGACCGCATCCGCATCGCCGACATGGGGGGAAATCTGCAGCTTAGAGACGCTGCTGATGTCGATACCACGACCGTGTAAGAGCGCTATTTGTCGATTCGGGTTCGATGCTTATCATTGTCCAAAGAGTTTGAGGAGACCACCAAGCATACAACCTGGGTGGCTTCCTCGTTCACCATGCTTGTCTTGACTCAGGTCTTGACTTCTCATCCCCCTGGGATAGAAAAAGTCCCATGTTAGGCTAAGCTTCCGTTGGCAATCGTTTGCGTCCATGCACTACATGTTTACGGAACCACGAAAACCTTTCACCAGGCTCCCAGGTTTCGAAGCCTGCGTGAAACGAACAACACTATGGTGGAAAGAGAAAGGGAGGAAGGAAAAAAATTCACGAACAATTGTACAAGAGGAGCCGAGGGATTTGGGGGGGGGGAGGGTATCATCATGTGCTATTAGGGAAGGGGATTCTACTTACTGGCTGATTATTACAGGAGTTATAGGCTAAAACAAATGGCTAGAGAGCGAAAGATATGCTGCATGTGGTCTACGATACTGATACGATACCGGTAATCTTTTCCCGAGGACAGGAAGGAGGTAGGAGGGTTTGATGGGGCAGGAGGAGGAGGAGGAGGAGGAGGAGGAGGAGGAGGAGGAGAATGGGGGGGGGTGGGGTGTTGCGGTTAAAGCCTTCTAGTCGGGGGCTAAGGCGTAATGTGTTGAACGCTGTTGATGGTAGTTCAATGAGATGAGATGAAATGTGATGATGAACAAGAAACACCATCTTGACCAAAGTTTATGGTGATGTTTGTATGTGCCCTCGACCACCTCCCTACCCGAGTGCACATCCGCATTTGCCCGAAGCACGTTCGGGGGCGAGTATGGAGATGCATTCGGAGAAACGGTGGGAAGTAGACCGTATCTTGTTTTTATGATAGTGATGATCTTGAGTATCATCCTGACGTATCCGTATCCGTTTTCCCGAAACCCAACACCATACCCATTATAACTAGAGAGCAAATAACATGGGCTTTAAGATACATTCTAGCCCTGCATGGAACCTCTATTAGCACATGGTGGCCCGCCAAAGATAAGGACCAACACAGATTTCCTCGCTCCAATGTCCAATCTGAAGACCTAAGATCGGGCATTTTGGTGAGAAACCCCCTTTTGCTCGTTTATTTTGTCCAGTCACTGTGGCACGGGGTAACCTACTCGGAAGCGGAAAAGATTTAAGCCAGGATAGGCGCCCAAAGCTCGTCAGACAGTTCCCTCAACATTCGGATCGCCGATTTTTGGCACTAATACCCAGAGAGTCCTTAACAGTATCAGACAAGGTTACAAATGAGTTTCATTCATCTTCAGGCGTTCCCAGCAACTTTTCCATAAAATCAGGTTGCTTCCTTTGCCTATGCATAAGGCGTGAGTAAAGGGGTACAGTAGTGGTTAGTACGGTGCTATACATGCACGGCTTGCAAATATCCGATGTGCCCTGTGGATATCTGCTCTCTTCAAATATAGGTCATGGCACTTACTGTAGCGGCAGTGGAGGGTTGCATCACAGCACGACTCGATATATCGCGGGTGTTTGATAAGAGCTACCATTGATTCACGAAATCATAAGTCAGAAATATTTCTTTGGACTTCCTCAACATCTGCTAGGTCTTCCGACAATGCCACACGTCTCCATGAGGTAACACGGTTACCTTTGGGGCTAAGTTATTCTTAGATTTAAGGAATGGTTAGCTCGAACTGTGGAAATTTTGGAGCTGGTGCAATGATTCTATTCCCGATGAACTCTAAATCGACACGACAGAGTATTGCGATACCGTTGCTTGGATGGCCAGTCTGTAGATGGAGATATCGCTGTCTGCTGGGAGGTACTGCTTGTAACATCGAATATACCTGCCGTTACTCGCCCTTACGATCTATCCACAAGAACTCAATCATGTGATCCCATAATAAGCCACATACACCGCCCTCAGGGGATGTATTCCGAGCATCTCCGTTCGGGCGCCGACGGCCCCGAACGATGCTGGAAACTGGACAACTACAGACAATACGAGACTATCCAGGATACACAATCAGAATATTTCCCCGAAGGACGAGGGGACTAAGGTCAGAGTTATCAATCTTAGGTCTGGCGAATGCCAGTATGACGTTCTATAGTACAGCACAAGCTTCCGAGTTGGGATGGACTGTGACCTCACTCTCTAGCCGCTATCAATATTCACTATTCTACACAGCAATCCGATTGATGTCTATTTCTATATCCTACCGGTACCTCCTGTGGGCGATCGCTTAATCTACTTCCATGCCTCCAACAGGCGCCTCTACCTCGTAAACCCGCCCACTGTAGTAGCAGTAAAATACGATACGATACGATACGAAATACGCCTAGTCAGATACACAGTAGGGCCTTGGCTGGTGTCGCTGATTCACTGTACCGGTACCTCGCCAAGTTGGGGTGCATCTTCGGCTCGCTCGGCATGCATAAGTAACATCCTTGACAAGGCCTTGCGCACCAGTCAGCTCGTGAGTCGCGACATGCGACGCATTTTCGTAGGAGGCCTGCCAAGCACTCACGAATCACGGATCATTAGAGACTTGTGCAATAGGCAGCCCCCTTTGGTTGGTATCTTTGGCTTCAAGAAACTCCTCAGTTTGAATACACAGCGAAAATACGGAGTAAACTGGCTGCTTGAGAGGCAGACGGAAAAAAAATTAAGCTGGACATGTCTCCATCAAAATACGGTTGACGACCGTTCGGCTTATATTTTCTCCGCCCGAGAGGCTGCGAAATCCATAATTAACGGTAAGCCAAGACAGCGCAACAGCAGTGTGCCACGCGGCGGGTTCATGGACTCGGAGAATGGGATGGTACGGGAGCCACACGCTGATGACGGTTGCTTGGCGGCTGTGGAGCTCCCCGCTGGAGGGCTGGAGTATTCCTGTGTGCTGTGTACATGCACTTGCCGGAGAAAGTAAACAATCCGACATACGAGCACAGCAGCAGACCAACCTATCAATCATCCGAACGATTTCATTGCTAATATGGAAAACGGTGATTGGGCATTTGGAACCAAATATTAAATCGAATCGTGGGAGGAAAAGCGATGTTCCAAGATATGACGTTTGCCGGGTGGATATTCCGTGACGGCACTGGGACTGAGACGTTTAGACACATCATACCGGCACCCGTCTTTGCTTGCCCTTGCTTTTCCTCTTCTGCCCAACTGTTTTGTTCGTGAGCCAATTGAATGACCTGGCGTGACGTCAATGATTTTCTAGATCTGGACTAGCGGGTTAAGAAAACATTGGTTACTTACCATAGTAGATGGGTCTCGTGAGGTGCTCATTATGCGAGGATTTGAGCAGTGAATCTCTACGAAGTACTGTACTCGAGTGAGAGATCCCAGGTACGGCACGGTCGGTACTGGTACTGATTCTGCAGCGCTTGAAGGCATGGAAAGGTGAATACGAGAACTTGCAGGGCTGAAATGCCTGGGAAGTTTTCCGTGGTGGCGGCGGCCGGTCTGTCAACGCAGAAGCAGAAGCAGGGCCGCCAAGGGCATGTTCGGTGTGCCCATAAGTCTCCGAAAAAAACGACTTGCCCCACAATTTGCCTCCAAAAAATAGTCTTTGCTTGGACTCACGCTTACCGGCCTTGAACGTCGTTTAGCCCCTAATAATCTCACTTGAACTATCAAAAATCCAAGTGTAGCGCTAAGCCCACTACGGAGTAACGACAGTCTATCTCCTAACCAAAATGTCCGGCAAGTCACTTTGAACGGCGACTTACGGGCATACTCAGTAAGTATCGGGACCATCCATGGTGGAGTTGGCCCAGCCCTCACTGTCCATTCTTGACCCAACACGCTAGTCCAGAGAAAGACGCGTGCATCCATGACATGATACAGTAGAGTTTTGTAAGCAGATGGATAGTGGGTGGCAGGCAGACACGCCCCCAGGTTCCAACAACAGAACGCCGTGGCTTCCAAATCGCAACGGTGTCTCTGATATTTTCTTCTGTTGGATGATTGCTTGTCCCTGATCGCGTCGCGAATGGTCATTTTTTCTCTGGCACTGCTGTGATGATATTTTGCGAATCATAAAAACTCCACTCGCCAGCGGGGCCAGCGATTTTAGTAGCCAAGGGTACATCGACGACTAAAGGGGGCGTCGGGTAGTTCGTGGAAGCGCAGTCATGTAAGCGCGCCTGGGGAGAGCATGAGAGTAGCAAACCCTATTGCACGAAACAGAAACCCTCGCATATTCCCCCTCCCCCCACCCAAAAAGATTGTAAGAAAATAGAGAACAGCCAAGATTATCAGATCAAGAGCCAGTTGCTGGCCCGCTCATTGGCCGGTCCTGTCGTCTTGTCATCAAGGATTGGACCTATGACAGTGTGCCCGCCCACCTAGCAGCACCTAGGTATCCATACACCTGTTTACTGACCCGCATTTTGACAGCTGATACTGAGTGGTGATCTCACACGTCTCAGGCCCTGAGCTCGACAGCCAAATCTCTACACGGGGACACTTCATTGTACCACCTACAGACCTACAGATACGAGACCGCAAGACAGAGTGTTTTCTGTGCCATTTTTCAACAACCTCCCTACCTGGCGAGACAGCGTTGACCGTCCGAGTACGCCGCGAAGGCCGAGCGAGAACAAGCGCAACGGTTATAGCCACGGCAACAACTATAGCAACTACAACAACACAAAAACTCCAATAATATAAAACGTCAACAGGCGCAGCGATAACACCAACGCAGAGATAAGCACCACCGTGGACAGAATCGCTTACTGTCCCAGGCCGCCGGGCCAGGTCAGGCTAGCACAGAGCAGTCTCGAAGCGGCTAATCTGCGCGCCCTCCGTGCTGGTTGCTGATCGCAGTGACGACAACTTTGGGGTCCGACTTTCTCACGGTGAACTCCTCGCAGTTGGGGTCCCAACTTCGCTTCGCTGGCAGCAATGGTCCGAAATCGAGGTTTGTGCTTCCATATTTGTTCTCATTCGCTGTGTCACGTTCTTCCTGTCCCAGTTTCCAAATACAATCCCGCCGCAGAGGCGACTTGCTAGACCGTGCACGTATCCGGCCATGATCGTGCGATGGGGTGAAGCACCTACCTGGTCTGCTCAGTCTGCCCAGCCCAACCAGTTGGCTTTATTCCGTGGTGACTTGCTGTCATGCACCATGCGCCAATGTAGTCACAGATTAGGTTTTTCTACCCATTGCCTGTTGCCTGTGTTACAAACTTGCTCTGAGTTCACAAGAAAACGACTTGCGATACGCAGCCGCGGGGAGAGGAGCATGGCGTACGAAACCTAATTCAAAAACCAAAACAATGACCTAAACAGACACTGCTACACGAGCGATCGTGCTCACATGCACACATCCACAAAAACACATTCATCCGGCAGGTGGTAGTGGGTTAGTGAAGGGCACAGCCCATACCTCAGACTTATGCTCAGACCTTGCGCAAGTCTAGCGTCGGCAGCCAGAGACATGAGCCACTTGTGTTGCAACCACCGCAGTTGACCGGTTAGAGAGATTGAGGTCGGACAAGCAGAAGACACTCCCCAAACTTTGCCCCCTCGCGATTTGATTTGGATTAACCAGAAGAAAGACGGATTCTGGGTCTTGAATTGATAAAAATCCATGTGCATTGAGTCGCACACGCAATCTGAAGACTCCACCATTACCCTGGGCGACTGCCAAGGCTATTACTCCTTACTCTAATTTCTTTTCTTGAGTGCATAATACTGACCCTTGCTTCTGGCATTCCTGCTGCTGGTAGTCCTCTCGTTTATGTCCCAACTCTCTGCCAACACGCGAGATTCCATTTTACTGCCTGGTCGCTCACGGTCATCTTCAACCCCGCCAAAGCCCGTCGCAGCCTCACGCGCCACCGATTCATCTCAGGTTAGCGGCCTGCAAGAACCTAGCCCAGCCGCGCAAGCCACTCACGAGACGCGGAGGCCTACCACTCCCCCTCCTCCTCTCCAGACCGCGGATCTGAAATCCGGGGATGATTCTGGACCTTTGAGTCACGAAAATTCACCGGCCTCTGATGTAGAACCACCGGGGCCACTAACTGGCATAACGCCTAGGACGCGAAATAGGAGTTCGTCAAGACCGTTGTCCATGGTTTCGACATACCAACCGCCCATTATGGACATCAATCAGGATACTATTCCCGAACTGCAACCTATATTCACCTTTCTCAACAGCCATGCCAATAAGCTCTACCAAGAAGGATACTTTCTCAAGCTTGATGACCAAAATATTCGTGCGTCATTTTTCTGATTCTTCCCCTTCTCCCTTCTCCCTTCTCTTCTTCTGAAGTTTGCTCGTGTTCACATGCCATGATATGTTGCTAATAAAGTGAAATATGTCCCGTCTATAGAAGGTCGCCCGAACCCTGATCGATCATGGACCGAATGCTTTGCGCAGCTGGTAGGGAACGTCGTGTCTTTGTGGGATGCTTCCGAACTGGACAGCACACGCGGCGCAAACGAGGTTATCCCTAAGTTCATAAATATTACTGATGCGACCTTGAAAATGGTGCGTGATCCCCGTTCACCGGATACTTAATGCACAATATTCGAGTAGGAAAGACTAACTCTTCCCTTCTTGTTCCTCCCCCTTTCTTCCTATGCTAGGTCGATGCATTGCCCACAAACTCAGCAGATGAGAAACCCTTACAAAACATCTTGACTATATCAACAGCCGGGAAAAATCGATATTTGTTTCATTTCAATTCACGCCATGCCCTGGTTCAATGGACGGCTGCCATCAGATTGTCCATATTCGAGCACTCAACTCTACAGGAGGCGTATACCGGTGCATTGATTGCAGGAAAGGGAAAGAATCTCAACAATATTGGTGTCATCATGGAAAGGTCCCGCCAAAAAGTCGAAGATTGGGTTCGCGTGCGATTTGGAGCTGGAACACCGTGGAAGCGCTGCTGGTGCGTCATTTCGCCCCCGGACGAGAAAGAATTTCAAAAGCAACAGAAAGAGCTGAAAAAACGATCTCCTTACGATCGTTCGCATCCGCCTGTTTTAAAAGGCGACATCAAATTCTATGATTCGCGGAAAGAGGGCAAGAAGCAGAGGAAAGCTACTCCACTAGCTACCATCACAAACGCGTTTTCGGCTTATGCCATTTACCCCCAAGCCAAGTCTCTCATCGACGCGTCGACTTTGGTGAAACTGGAAGGAAGCTTAACCATTCATTCCAACCCGCCGGCGACGACGGAAAACTCCATCTTCATCATGTCTGAAACTCATCCAGCAGTGAGCGGGTTCGAAACTTTGCTGCGTTTTCTCTTCCCCGCCTGGGATACTTTTGGTCTTTACGGTCGCCCAGGTCGACTTGTATCCAGCAGTTTGGATCAACGATCACTCATGTTCGCCATGCCCAAGCATAAGCGCTATGGTTATCTGGAGATAATGGATGTCGGTTCGCTCATTTTGCAAGAAGGGAGCACTGGGTGGACTGAAAGGGAATGGAAAAAGAAATTTAAAGAATTAACGGCAACATGCATGGAGACGGTCAGAGATGAGCCACCTATAAGCCGTAGACATAGCGCTGCTAAGAGGCTCAGCTTCGGAAATGCGCCAGCTGATGCTGCTGCGCAACCTCGCGTTGGCTTCGCCGGTGACGACTCTCGCACTTCCAGTACTCGATCCCGGAGATCCATGTCACTCAACGCGCGAGCTCCGCCTAAGAGCGAGACTTTACCAAGCGCTGGACGCAGGTTGGAACCGATACGACAGATCTCGCACATTAGAAACGCATCCGACTCCGAACTGGCCAGCCCCTCGGCCGGCCAAGCGCCTGTTCCGCCCCCGCATCGCTGGGGCGACCAGGACAGCCGAGAGTCGAGCTCAATGCGGAATTCCCCCAACAATTCGGCCTACACGCCTACGCCGGAAAGAGTCAGCTCGGATAGTGAAGAAAAGTCAAGGGAGTCGCCACTCCGAGAGTTACAGGATATTAACCATCAGCCTTCGCCAGAACCTGTCTCTCAACCTCCCGCTTTTGCCCATGCCCCGGGTCAGCTACCCCCACGACGGCCCTATCATTCGCCCGAGCTGCGTCGCGCCAACAGCAGGATATCGACTGGCACGCTGGCCCAATTAGCCCAGGCTGGTGGTGTAGATGCTGTGGGGATTCAGCAAGGGTGGACGAAAGAGGTAAGAAACGACGGGGGGCAGAGCTCGGCGTCATCGCAGCCGGAGCGCGGTCCAACACCACCGGTGCATGGGCACACGGCCTTTGCGGGAAACAATGCTAATGGAGGTTATCGTCAAGATGTGAGAAACGGTCAAGCTCGTACCGGAAACAGACCTCTTCCCCCGCTCCATACCCAATCCTCCAAATCATCCCTCAATCGCAGCCTCGGTACTCCGAGTCCAGGTCTTCGAGGCCCAAGCCCGTCTTCTTCATCTTCTAAAACTTCCGGCTCTCCTCACATGCCATATGGCCAGGCACGAGGCGGTCCCAACTATTCATCAGGGCCCAACCACCGGCCATCACCCAATGGTCAGTTTGTTTCTTCGCAACCAGGATATTCACCTCGATCATTTCCAGATAACCCTCCTCCACCTCCCAAACATATGGACCTCGGCTTCGAGCGAAGCAGGAACGGCGGTCCATCTAACGTCACTACCTCTGCCGCGGAACATGACAACGGCATCCAAGCTTATCCCAATGGTCTTAATCATAACGATTCTCAACTCAACCCTGCACCGCGCCCTTTGTCCATACCTAGGAAGCCAATACCAGCTCGGTTAGACAGCCTCGAGCTGCAGACAAACCCAGAGGAAATGCGACCTCCGTCGTCCGGACAATCTAGCAACAACGGTAGCTTCACACGTGGGATTGACCCTAACATATTAGCCCGGATTCATACCAACCATTCCACCGAAACTGGCTCCATCGCACCCCCACCGCCACCCCCGCACAATTTTGATTTCCATCGGCAAAACACCACACATACCATGACCAGCAGTATATATCCCGATTCTACCGACAGTCCTGACTACACTAGCACACGAGCACCATCGATCGCGTCAAATCCGTCAGCAGAAAACAAAGTGGAAAGACCGCGTGTGGGCATACTGCGGACTGTCGGTGCTGATAACGCATATCCCGTAGATGCCCCCCACCAGCCAGACTTTGGTATTCCTGACGTAGACTTTGGCCCGACCATGAACCTGTCGGCTTCGCCCCAAAGGGCTAAAACCCCGACCAATCCTCTCGGGCCCTTACCAGGCGCCGCGTCTTTTTCTCCTGCCCGATCGCACTCGCCTGCTCCAATGCGACCGTTTGCCTTACCGCCCAAGTCTGAATACCAACATAGCCGATCCGAATCGACCGACTCTGTGCGGACGAGGAACGTCGTCTGGCAGCCTGGAACGAGAGCCAACCTTCCCCAGGGGCAATCTATCACAGCAGAAGAGTTCGTTCAACAGCGAGCCGCTGCCATGTCTCCACCCACAAACATGCATCAGCGTCACAACTCGGCATTCTCGCTCTCCGGTTTACGTACTAGCATATCCGGTCCACCATCGCCCATGGAAAGACGAGTCCACTCCCGCTCCGGCTCTCAAGATTTACTGCAGCGTCCCATCTCGCGTGGTCCCAGCGAGCTCATGACGCGACCTCCCTCTCGCCCTGGCGATTTGCCACGGTCTGGTTCCTACGGTGTCGCTGACCTGCCACCCCGTCCCAGTTCCAGGGGGGCGGGTGCCGTGCTGGGAGCACAATCGGTCAATTTGTCGGCTCGAGAACAAGAGCATGTTGCTCGCGTAACAGGCACGCCCCTTATTCATATGGCTGGCAATAAGAACCCGTCTTCCGCCGGTAACGGGCTGGTGGGAGAGATCAATAGCCGGCAACGGGAGAGGGAGCAGATGAAACTGGGGTACACCAGTCAATCCGTGCAACAGGCTATCAACCAGCGCCAGCAGCTGAGTTATCAAATCCAGCAGATGCGTCATCAGAGCCAGCAGCAACCAGTTTCGTACCCGAACCAGCAACAGTCAGCTCCCTACCAAAACCAACAGCTATCAGCCTCTTACCAAAACCTGCTACAGTCACCCTCTCCCTACGGTACTCCGCCTCCTATGGGAATGTACACGAACATGGGCTCTCCAAATAATATTGGAACGCCTAACGGATTACCTCAATCGCCCGGGGCTATGTCGGCATATACTCTGTCCCAAGCCACCCAATCCCAGGGTCTCGGTCGGTCACCAGCCGGAGGCAGCACGTTTTCCATGGCTCATAACGGTTATCAAGGCCCATTTACGCCGAGCAGTAGCGACTATGTACTTCCACCGGGGCAAGGACCTCCACAGTATAATCATCCTTCCCAGGCCCCGCGTTACCCTCCCGCGGGCCGTATTCAGGGTTATTCGCCTTTCCAGAGACCGAGCTACATGTAATTCAATCTTCCGGTAGGGGACTGGATGAAGGGCAATCAGTGCTGCAGTAGGGGATGTGCATGCATCAGTCATCGTGGAGTTAGGGTTACGATTTCAAGTCAATTTATTGCGGACACCAAGGCCGCAACACGTTCTTTACTTTTCTGACTTCTGTAAATAGAGCGGGGCATTAGGAGGGGACTTTAGCATGGCCAGGGTTTGTAGGCGCCGGTAATGGATGCATTGCGGTTGGTTTTGGTATGATGGTTGAGCCAAATTGTCGAGGATCCAGTGTTTTCTACAAATCTCAAACTCTCACTCTCAAGCTAACAAGCGTATTTTTTTCTCAACAATCTATTCATGGTTCTTTTGTTCTTTCGTTTGGTTTGATTGACTGGCTGCGCTATGGGCGATGGGCTGGAGAACGTCTGGGGAGGTTGGATGAAAAATCATCGCAAGGTTGAAGGCATGACTGGGGTTAAGGTATCATGGATAGACTTCAGGACGGCGTGTTGACTTTCTAGGATTTTGATCTAAGATGTCTGTTCGTGTCACGTGAGTATAGAACAAGATACTGTGTAGTGAGAGTGTTGAGGCTGACACTGAACAACACCATGTGCGTCATTCATGGCAGCCTGCTGTAGCAGATCGACCGAAGAGCCGGAAAGCTATGCTTTGTCATCCCAACTTGATAAACGAAAAGGGACATGCATGGTTATGCTATCTATCCGTAATGTCCTGGTTCGTCTGATGTGTAGTTCCAAGAACCGGAAGGCAGTACGGAGTCCCGACCGTAGGAAGATACGGATTTGGTACTCGATATGGGAAAGTTAACCCGGGCTGGTTCCCTATCATCCGCAGTTACCTCCGGAGGTAGCATCACGAGCTTTCTACCTCGTTAGCATCGCCTCGATGAATCTCGAGGCCGTTTCTTTCTCATCCGGCCCGCGGGGATGACGAGAGGCTCAGTGCTGCCGCCCATGCTGCCGGTATTCGCAGGCGGTTATTCTGCTGTTGCCGCTGCCGCTGCCGCTGCCGCTGCCGCTGCCGCTTCCGCGGTCGCAGCCCGCCCCGCATTCCGCCCCCCACAATCGTTGTATCTCCGCCGGCTACATCATCATACCTCTTCGGTGGCCACGACAGCGCCTTCCGTCCACTCAACCGTCCCCGGCGATGGCGGAAGTGCGGATCAGAAGGAGAACACTCCGGGGAATGATGCTGTACTAGCTCAGGGTAACGAGCCTGCATACCGGCTCCCGTTCCGATTCGACACGGGCTGCGCGCTCTTCGCCAAGCGAACCCCCCGCCCGTTTCCCCCACCCTTTCTCAGCCCCCCTTCAGGCTCCTTCAGCGATCCCCTAAGCACGTTCGACCGCAGCCGCGACAAGCGTGCCGTAGTCCACGGCGAGCTGATCCGCGGCCGCACCAACGGCGACGACGCCGTCTATGCCAGCGACAACTTCATCTGCGCCAACGATGGCGTGGGCGCCTGGTCGAACCGACCTCGGGGGCATGCCGGACTGTGGTCGAGACTGGTGCTGCACTTCTGGGTCGCGGCTATGCAGCAGGATATGGCTCGGACAAGGGCCAAAAGCGAAGACTATCGTCCGGATCCTGTGAGATATCTGCAAACAGCGTACGAACGCACGCTGGAGGCGACTACGGAGCCACATAGCGATTGTTTGGGTACTACGACTGTGACGGGTGCCCAGCTGTTTTATCGCCTTACCAGCGATACGGCTGCCGAGGACGATGCTAATACCAGTGCCGATACTGATGCTAATGCTAATGCTAATGTCGATGCTGATGGTAAAGTCAAGCCATTGCTCTACGTCACCAACCTGGGCGACTCTCAAGTCATGGTTGTACGCCCCAGCCAGCGCAAAATGGTGTATAAATCCAAAGAGCAATGGCACTGGTTCGACTGTCCGCGCCAGCTGGGAACCAGCAGCCCCGACACCCCGCTCTTAAACGCCGTGATGGACACGGTTGATCTGGAGGAAGGCGATGTGGTGCTGGCTATGTCTGATGGCGTTATCGATAATCTATGGGATCACGAGATCGTGCAGAACATTTCTAAGAGTGTGGAGTCGCTGGCGGTTGAGGAGACGAAGATTGGTGCTGGGCAAGGAGGGGCAGGCGGTGATGGAGGGATGAATTTCGTAGCGGAAGAGCTCATGAACGCTGCCAAGACTGTTGCGCTGGATCCGTTTGCGGAGAGTCCGTTTATGGAACACGCTATTGATGAAGGGCTGGCCAGCGAGGGTGGTATGTATTGCGATTTCTCGTTTGTTTTGTTGGGGTTAGACTAACGGAGCTACATTGCTAGGGAAACTTGATGATATCAGTGTCGTTGCCGCCATCTGCCTTCGGAACGAACGATAGTGGGTGGATGGAACTATCCTCGATAGCAATATGCAAGACACGTGATAAGCTGAGGGCATTTTTGACCGGGACTTTTAATTCTTTTCGCTTCTTCGGCGTTCACGGGCTTAGATGGAAGCCCATTTGGTGGAACAGGACCAGCGGGTCGAACTCAGTTGCTCTATCTTTTTCTCAAGTTTGTTTACGTTTCCATCAGCATATATAATGGCGTTCAAGGAAGAGAGACAGGCAACTGTGATCATGTATACGGTATGGGTGGGATTACTTGGTGTGGTCGCGATATGGCACTCTAAGTTTACGGATAGCACCGAGTTTCTGCGCTTTTAGTAATAAATATCTATCATCCTACCCGATCTTCCGCCTTTCCGGGAGGACTTGGCCATGCCATGTGTCATGGTTCGAGGTGACGTTCATTCTGTGCTTGGTCATTAGATACCGCATGGTTCCTGGGCTTATCACAATTAGGTAGACATTGGCACCGTTCTTGCTTTCCTAGCCAGAAGGTTCATCCATCGCAAGCCGTTGGATGCTGCCATAGCTAAGATGTTCAGCCTCGAGTCTCCAAATCTCAGGTCACCCGTGAGAATTCGCCCTGGCTGGGACCTCTAGCCCGAAAAGTCTGCATCGATGGCGGCAAGCCGTGAGAGTATGCCCTAGCCAAGGGACACCCGAACCTCCAAGTTACCAGAAATGCGTGAGACATTTTCCTAGCTAATGCCCCGAACCCTGATTTTCGAAGGTGGTAATAGGTGGTGAGATGCTAATCTAGCTATGAGTCAAGTCTCCTGCTTATCATACTCTAACCCAAGCTAGATGTGCTTGCGGTGGGCTCGGCTCAGCGCTATGCAACAAAAGATGACGAAAACTCCGCGCCGTTGAGAAATTTCGTCGCAGACCACGCGCTACTGATTGTCCAATTTTTCAGACCCAATTTTTAATACTTAAGGCCTCTGCCCCTCCCCCATCTATCTCTCTCGTTTTCCCGTGTATCGTATCCATTTCCATCAATATTCCATAACCACCAAGTCTTGCATCCACGATATCATCGCAAAGTCAAGATCTGCTTGTTGACATAACGCTAAACCGATTCACTCTACTGGATCAAGTCATCATGAGATTCTCCACAGTCACAGCTATCACTGGCATCATTGCCCCTGCCGCCGCCGCTCCAGTTACCGGCAATACAAGCCCGAGTCAGGGCATCGTCTTGAGCCCCAACGACACCCTCCCCATCATGCACACCACTCTTAAGCATAATGAGTCAGCGAAACCCACCATCCACGTCACCAGTCTTGATCATAGCGTTACAACCTTGTTGAACCCATCGTCGACGTCCGCTAGTACCAGCGCGGTCGCTGTTGTGCAGCGAAGAGGCATGGACTGGAAGGTCAGTTATCTTCCTTCCGTTCCACTTTCTACACTAATCCAGCTATCTCCTTTGCTGACAACACTAGAACTTAGATCAAGGAGAACGCTAGACAACAATTGCTGAAGACCATGAGGAAGATGTTTTGCCAGGCTATGGCCTTCCTACACATCAAGGCGTGCAAAGGCGCCTAGATCACGGAATGGCGGCCTACGGAGGGGTTCGACAACTTTTTGCTTGCTGGGTTTGGTTTACGGCACAGGTGTTTTGGACGGTTTATTTTCTGGTAAAGGCAGTTTTGGGGCAATCAGTAGATTTTGAGCTGCGAGCCACACAGAGCTCCGGTAATCCCTCGCCAAGCTTGGGATGTGAGTATCTGTTGGATAGGTCGGCCACACTGGGTTGCTTGCTTGTCAATAAATACGTTAGTCATACAGAACGCGCTAATCGTGATGACGCCGCGATATTTTTTTTTGGTGACAATATTGAATACTTGAATTCAACGTTTACCTCCTCTGAACTGCGCTAAGTAAGTGCGATCACTCTACGATGTCTACGATATTGCCAGTTGAGAACTCACCACATTCTTGTGGTTTTACCGGTCGTTGATAACCTATTCGATCTATTCTAATCTTGTCGCGTCTCCCTAAAATATGACGTGGGCTCATGCCACAAAACCAAACTTCCTCGTTTTCGAACCATTGGAACACCCTAGCCTTACGCGTTAGTGCCGCTCCTTCGTGATTGCGAGCATATTCATATTACCGCAAAGGAGGAAATATCGCCGAATGCTTAGGAGATCCAGCCCATCTGTTTCTTCTGCCGCGATCCACAGTGTACATCGCGTGGCCTTTGCCATCGTGGGGCAGATGGCCTCGCGCTCACTAAACCACTACCGTAGACCCAGTAGTCTTTCGCGGAATCTTATCTCAGGTTGAAGGAAATCAAAGTATGCAAGGCTATAGTCGGTCTGTCCCCCTGTATTCCATATCGCCTCTCTATAACGTACACGACCCCAGCGGTGTTGTCCTGGCCGCCTCGATTTGACAACTTCGTAACTTGACCGGCCGTATTGGTCTAGCTTCGTCCTTGAGAAAGTAATACGCCCTTCAATTCCTCTGGATTCTTCGCGGGCACACAGTATCTAAGGCTAAGGAACAAATTGCGCTGGTAATTTGATTTTTTTTATCCTTTGGCTAGACAAAAGTTTATCCCGGCCATCACCCCCTAACATGGGCGAATAAGGGCACTAGGCCACATCGGGAATAATGAATCCCACGCCCGCGGGAGTCCGTATATAAGCACGCTGGACTATTAGACTTTAGCCCTTTTCCTCTTTTCCTTCGTGCATCTACTACTTAGTCGATGCAATGGTATGGCGAAGACCCCACAGTGCTTGCCTCGTAGAGCCGTGATGCTTCTGAGGTTGTACTATAGCTAATCCTTGGGCCTGAAATGCTGCCTCTCGTGCAGTCAGTTTCATTTCCAAACTTGGATACTTGTGAATTCTTCTTGCTCCGAAGTTCCCACGACAGTCGAAGTCAGTATCTTTTGAAGCAAGAAGCCCTTTAGGAGATCAGTAGCCTGCCCAAGTATTTGTGAGACCATCTCGACAATCATCAGCTGGCCTGGTCGATAGCTCTCGATGAGCGTTGATACAAAACCGGAATCTTGTTAGCGTAAATAGGGCGTGCGGTCTTGTCACAATGTCATGTATGTCTGATGCCAATACAGTAACTAGTACAACCGTGTTCAAAGAGGGTAGAGACCTCTCGAAGAAAACTCAGTGCTCGTCCGGGAGTTTGTCGTCATGATGGGACCACATCGGATTTAACTGTCAATTCCATCATGATGGAGAACCCTCGAGTTCTGTCAACCCCGTTTTTTCTTCGTGCATTCTTGCATTGCAATGGGTTTTTATCCATCATTTCTTCCCAGCTGCCTATTAGTACTGTACATACATCAATTACGGTAGTCTTCGCGAGATCCGTGGCAGATGCTCAGCTTGGACGTTATGAATCCCCGCCCGGGGCTAGTCCGACAAAGCCATGGCTTATGAGGAGGTGATGATCTACAGTATTGTAGAAGTGGGGTTGGTGTTGCGGGGTGTGTGTGACGGTAAAAAATCATGTCTGTCCGGCCAGTCTTGCTTCGCCGTACAGTACAGGTACTTTTCAGCACGGTACCGGTATCTGTCTCCCAGTCTCCTTGTAAGAAAAAGTCTTATCGCCTTGCGCGCTGATTGCTTGCTGCGCGCGATGTCCTCAAGGTTTCAACAAGGCATTTCATCACCAGACATTTTGACAGCAATCAAGTATCGAGAATCGCGAAAATGCCCCGAGTAAAAAGGGCGAAAGCCTACCGCAAGCTCAGTTAGTTCGAATGGAACCCCATAGTCCCCCTCGTCTGCTCCATGGGAGACGCAGAGCTATGCTAACTATCGTGATAGTGCAAAAGTTCAGCATGAGCTTCGGTTTCCGAGAACCATACCAAGTCATCGTCGACGCTTCTCTTCTAGCCGATTCCAACCGATTCAAGATGGATCTTATTAAGGGATTGCAGCAGACCTTATCCGCCAAGATTGTGAAGCCCATGATCACGACATGTTCGATGCGCCATCTCTATGCATCCAAGTCCGAACCGGGAGTGGTGGCCGCGATTGAGGAGGGGAAGACATTCGAGAGACGAAGATGTGTGTGCCCATCTCTTTAGCGAAACCCCAATTTTAAAGAACGATGATGAGACTGATGGATAACATGGCTAATTACCATTGCCTGGTCTGTCTAGGTGGACACATGCCCCAGGACTATCCTGAGCCACTGAGCACACTCGAGTGTCTGCGTTCGATAGTTGATCCGAAGGGCAAAGGAGTCAATAAGAACCATTACATTATTGCCTCCAACGAGCGGGACGTGCGGGCACATATGCGTCAGATTACCGGCGTGCCTCTCATTTACATCTCGCGTTCCGTCATGATCGTAGGTTGACACCACGACCAGTGCTCGTTTTTTAGTGCCAGAACTGACGTGTTTCTCGAAAGATGGAACCAATGGCGGATGAAACAACTGCGGAGCGTAACAGAGACGAGAAAGCCAAACTCAGGGCCGGAATTAAACGATTCTCAGGAGACAAGCGAAAGCGAGACGACGATGACGATGACGATGATGATAACGGAGAAGAGGACGACGGTGAGAAAGGCGAAGCGGATGGAAAGGACACGACTGGCTGCACAGATGAGGACTCAGAGCAAGATACAATGGCAATGACAAAGAAAAAGAAAAAGATACGCGGGCCCAAAGGACCCAACCCACTATCCGTGAAGAAGAAGAAAACGCCATCAGCAACGGGGGTGTCACAAGTGTCCCGGAAGCCAGTGGCCGCAGCGTTGGAGAGCACAGCAACGTCGGGGCACAAACGGAAGAGGAAACGAGGGAAAAACGGGGTTGCTGAATGTGTTAGTGGAGACCCGGGAGTTGTACCGGTAAGGGACCCGACCACCTTGGCGGCGGCGACAAATGAGTAAGAAAATGTTTTGGTGGATATCGGTGCCTCATGGGTTTCCAAATTCGACGAAACGAAAAGGGGTATCCTCGAATGCTTGTAACTGCTCGCTACTATGCGGGCTAGTTTGAGAGCGGTCGAATTTTGATTGTGCAGCCATACCTACCGGATACCAGTAGATTTACTTGCGTCAAGAGCCTCGCTGCCGTGGAACTATAATCCCAGTAACTGGGAATCCAATATGATCGGCATGGTAAAGCATGTTTAGAAACGTAGTGATGGAAGTACGGTGTAGTCCTTTCACGGCAACGAGAACCTCGTGAGATCAAGCCGTTGGGATAGGTGAGTGACCTTCAAGTTAACCTGGAACGATCATAGAAGCAAGCTAGCAGCCTGAATCAGGATGCCTCGTATTACCAGGTAACATTTCATGTGTTCATCCGCGTTACCTAATAACCTCTAGAGGCTACGTACTCCATGGTGGATCATCAGATCAGTTGCGCACTGTATTATCTCGGTCCGAGACAAAAACGCCCCTCGGCCGTGATAACAGACATCATCACGATAGATGAGCAGAGTTGAAAGCAAAAAAATAAACAGGCGTGAACTTGCACAGTAGCGACATGCTATCAGAGGGAACAGAGATTCAAATTTTTCTTCTGCCTTTACATGGTGTATTTCTACTTGAGACTAGGGAGGTCTCTGCCACAAGTGCCCCGAAACTTTGATACATGCGGCACCAATACTCTACCGTACTAGCCATCCAAAGGAAGGCCGGCGTGCAAACCATGCCACCGACTGACTTGACGTCTGTGTGTGCTGCGTGCGCCATCTTGAGGATGCTTTCCCTTATGAAATGGGAAATCTTACGAACCTATAGTGCCGTTCGATTAATGTTTGTGTAGATTGTGTTATGTTAGTGTGTTCTTTGCGATCTGGCTTTCTTTGTGCGCCATCTCAACGTTGATGGTACCTTCTCGCTAGATTGTTCGAAACGAAATTCACATGATACCTCCTTCTGTTACTGAGCACTACAGAGGTAGCAAATGAGAGCCTAGCACGACGCCGGCAGTCAGCACCAGTCAGGCAGGCCTCACACAATAACACTAACAACGACCGACCACGGCAAGGCTTCTGTAAAAAGGAAGCCGTAACTTCTGCGACTGGTGTTACATTCATCCGCAACGGGCTAAAGTAGACTGATCAGATGCATCTCCAATGGCGGCGGTAGCACCAGCCAAGCAGGAACAGGAATACGACGACTTTGGTCTGCCCATCAAGAAGTACGTTAGCTCCTCTCCCGATTCGGAACCGGGGGAGCTAGGTCAGGATGGCAAATGCGCTGGTAGCGAGAAGAAGACCAAATCACCGGAAACGCCTCCGATAAAGAAACCCACTCCCAAAGAAACGACGCCTAATGCTCCCACATCTTCAGCGACCCAAGACAGTGTGAAGCCTTCGACGGCATTAGCACCACCACCGAGAGAAGCTTCGGCTGCCGCGAGCAGTGTTACCAGCGACAACGATGACGAGTGCTTCGAAGATGCTAAGTCGTCGCCAATGCCGCGCACTCCCAATCCAGAACCTGTCGCAGCCCAACCTGAGCCTGTGTCATATACAAAGGAGAAGTCGAAGGATGACGCATCAAAGCCGGATACATTAAAGCCAGATATATCAAAGCCAGGTGATGGTCCACTGTCTCAGTCGGCTCAGCCGGTTGAGGAGGATGGAGAGTTTGGTGCAGATGCAGAGGACGTCCCCAAGAACCAGAGCCGTATGTCGATACAGGGCATATCGGGTCCATCGCTAAAAGAGGTGGAAGCCAGCAAAAAGGAAGAAGCCAAGAGATTGTCCAACTCGCATATCTCTCACAACACCAATGACAGTATTCTCAAGGCGCCCGTCTTGTCTGAGTTCTCGCACCAGCAATTGACCGCACCACACGAGGAGGAGAAAGCTGATAGTGATGACGGGTGGCAAACCATGCCTGCCTACGCGTCTTATGACATGTACGATGATGATGATAAACTAATTGCGAGAGAACATGACACTGAGAAGGACGAAACGTACGGTTATGCTGGCTTGGGGGGTGCAGGCAAAGGGTATACGCGGGTTCTTGATGATGAAGATGCTGAATCGGAAACCAGCATGGATGACAACACCAGATATTTGTTCAAAGATATCAAGTCAACCAGTATGGCCGATGATGTAGACGAGCAGCGGGATGCCGTCTCGCAGTTACAAGCCACCAAAGATCTACTAACTGAGGGCCAAAAGATTGCATATGTCGGCGTCACTCGGCTGGAACTGTCACAAATGACAAAAGAGGCCGAGTCAATTCAGACCACTAGGAAAACCAAGAAAGGTATCAACCTGGCCGCCGAAGCTCTGAAGATGTGGGCGCAGAAGATCATGGTACGACTTTACGCTCACATGGAGATTAGTCACGCTGAGCAGATCATGATAGAGCAGCTCGCCGCTCACGGGGTCATGCCGGAGGACCTCACCTCCGTCTTAATGCAGAATGCGCGGGTGAAAAATCCCATGCGGGAGGATCAGGATGCCACCCCCAAAATCGGCACAACACTTAGTCCCGTAACATCTCCATCCTCCGGCAACGAAGCGGAGTCGCCCGCCTCTGCGCTTCCGGCTTACGAGGGACATCCGGGTGAAGAGATGCCCGAAGTCAAGACACCATCACAGCTTCCCAGCACAGAAAATCTTGATATCGACATACGTTGGACGGTCTTGTGCGATTTGTTCCTCGTGCTCATAGCAGACTCGATATACGACGCTAGATCGCGAGTTTTGTTGGAGAGGGTGGGCAACCACCTAGAGGTGCCATGGCTAGATATTTGTCGCTTCGAAAAGCGTGTCACCGATGCGCTGGAAATGCAACAGCAAGCGGAAAAGGAGAACTGGAATGAAGAAGAGCATTTAGAAGCCAGGAAGAAGATGGCTCTTAAGCGACGCTACGTTATGATGGGTCTGGCTACGGTTGGCGGTGGACTGGTCATCGGCTTGTCCGCTGGTTTGCTGGCTCCGCTCATTGGCGCTGGACTCGCTGCGGGTTTTACTACCATTGGTGTTGGAGGAACCAGCTCGTTCCTGGCTGGCGCTGGAGGGGCGGCCATAATCACAAGTGGTGCTGCGGCTTCTGGCAGTTTCATGGGCGGTCGAGCCGCGGGCCGAAGGACGGGCTCTGTCAAGACCTTTGAGTACCGCCCTCTACACAACAACAAACGGGTGAATCTCGTTGTCACCATATCCGGGTGGATGACGAGCAAGGTGGACGACGTACGTCTACCATTCAGTACAGTAGACGCAATCATGGGGGACATTTATTCCATTTTATGGGAGCCTGAGTTGCTGACCAGTATGGGTGACACCATCAATATTCTGGCAACGGAGGTGAGTCAGGATTGAGACTGCGTATCAAATGTGGGCCCAGACACTTATTATTCACAGGCTCTTACTCAAGGACTGCAACAAGTTTTGGGTAGCACCATCTTGATCAGTCTCATGGCGGCTCTACAACTACCCGTCGTGTTGTCCAAGCTCACATATTTGATCGATAATCCCTGGGCTGTCTCGCTAGACCGCGCCACGTCGGCAGGCTTAATTCTTGCCGACTCCATCGTGGAACGCAATCTGGGAACACGACCTATTACTCTCGTCGGATACTCACTCGGCTCTAGGGTCATCTTCTCTTGTCTTCAGGAGCTGGCTCGCAAAGGAGCATTCGGTCTCGTCCAGAACGTTTACCTGTTTGGCTCCCCCGTTGTAGTGAATCAGGACGAGTGGCTCTTGGCTCGCACAGTGGTGTCGGGCAGACTTGTCAATGGATATAACCGGAACGATTGGATCTTAGGATATCTTTTCCGTCTCACAAACGGTGGTATCCGCCGCGTGGCAGGGCTAGCGACCGTCGACGGTGTCCCAGATATTGAGAATATGGATTGCACAGAGTTTGTTAAGGGTCACATGCAATATCGAACAGCCATGCCAAAGCTTTTGAGGGAGTGTGGATGGCCGGTTGAGAGCGACGAGTTCGGGGAGATCGAGGACCCTGATCCCGATAGACACAACGAGAGGCAGCGAGAGCTTATCAATGAAATCGAGGAAGCTCGAAAAGACCTTGATAAGAGCCAGAAGAAAAGCGGCAGGTTCAGCTTTTTCTCGAAGAAAAAGAAGGCGCAGCGACAGGCATGGGAGTTGTATGAGGACGGCAAGAACGCCCCCAGTGATGGTAGTACTTCGCCTGCGGGAGCGAATGGTGCGGCAGAGGCTAACTCAGGAAACAATTCTGGCGTACTCTTCGATGTTGATGCCATACGTGCCGAGTTAGCCAGAAAAGAGCCAGCTGAGGAGATGCCGATCCGGGAGCTGCACTCAACGCTCCCGCCCATGAAGCTGGAAATCACCTCACCCGACAGTCACAAGGCCAGTAGCAGGGGTAGCCCGTGCGACAGCCTTAGTCATGATGCACTTACGCCTGCGTCTCAACGTAACAACCCTTCGCTAGACCTACGATCCACCACCTCTTATGGATCTATGCCAAGTCTACGCAAATCAGCTTCACGAACGTCATACTCATATGGCGATGCCGACGGACACGGTGATGAGGTGGAGATGACATTCGATACATGGGAAGACAAAGCGAAACGACCAGAAGTACCCCCCAAGGACGTCACTCCAACGAGACCAGGGGCACAAACGAGCCAGACTTTACCCAACCCAGTTATCCATGATCCATGGGCTGGCGGTGATGCGGAGGATGAGGAATTTGGGAAGGAGAAGGAGATTTCTTTGACTTTTGCATAGCTGCCGCAGAAGTCTGGCGTATCGTTTTCGAGACCAACTATCGATTTCCCAACGAGAACATGCAAGCACTGTGTACGCAGATGGGCTAGTTAAGTCGGGTCAAGAAACAAAATTTTATGATTGGCATGTTTCAAATGACTGTCCTGCATGGCTGGGTAGGTTGGGCTTTGACGAGTTTCAGGCATGGGGTTGGGAGAAAGATTGCTAGTGGCATGACCAAATCTACGGTTGCATGAATGAGGTGCACCTTTGATATGATATTATAGCACAGAAATGCTTCTTTAGCTGCGCGCCAGGAGCAACAGTGTATGATTATATTTTCTATATAATTCGCCAAGGTGGTCAAAGTCCTGAAAATGACTGTATTCCACATGTTCCAACTTAGCTGTACGATACAGTGGAATGCAGGGAGCTTTGTATTGGTCCGAATCAAGGTCTCGGTAGATGTCTACCAGTCATCGATCGCATATCAATGTGTCAGCCATTCTTGTAACTTATAGCATCGATCCCAGATTCACTCTGCCAATATCGAACAGATAAGACTCCATGTTCCTGCTCAGTTCCTGGAGACAAACGTGGCCGGCATAGGTAGGTAGCCGTAGTGTTTCACATGCGTCGTGGCCCCCCTCTTCGGAACGCAGATAGGCATCACGATAGACGAGGCGCTGTCCCGCATGAGCAAGATGTAGGTAGCCGCATGCTCTTCATGGTTCCCCTTCAGGTGTTAAACGGGCTGTCCAGATTTTCTCTTTGTCGGACTGTAGACGATATCCGCTCCTTGCTGACTGCCGCCTAAGGATTCTTCCACAGCACAAAATGCCCAATCATAGGAGTGAAAACCCCCGAACTCAAACGCAAAGGCGCAATCACTAACGTGGGGTACACAATAGGAGCGTCAGAAAGGCAATCAGGTACATTGGGCAAGACAAGGTATCCTGTGGTCAAACACCCCAGTAATGGCGTGGGGTTTTACGCCAAAACCCATGGACTGTCGAGACCATTTTCAACTCCAACACGCATCACCAGAGGGTAATTACCGGGGCGGGTTAGTAGTCAGTTTGAATTTTCCCAGCCGCAGCTGTTCATGCTTAGTTGCAGAAAAACAACTGAAGATAACTGAACAGCTTCTGGTTTACACTTCCCGCTACATAACATGAATGGCTACGCTTAGGCAACTAAAAATAATGTGAGAAGAAAGCTGTTGGGTTTTTGATGCAGACAACCGTAGCCAGCGGGTCGATCATTGTGGTCGTTGAATTACCCATCCGTTGTTGAAGTTGATGAGTTCTGGTCGCGTTTTTGTCTCTGTGCAGCTGCGATGTCTGGCTCTCTGCATCATTATTGGGGTGTTTCATTACCGGGTATGTTGTCTTACTATCTGAGCCCATCTTGGTGGGTGACGGAGATCCTTTGGATAGGATCGCAGTATCGCAGCCACATGTTTCATTGACCGCAGAACTGTGGAATAATGAAACGCGAGTCGTTACTTCTTATTAAGAGCATGCCAAGCTTGTTGCTATGCTACCAAGTTTCGGCGATTTCCAGCATGATATTATAATCGATACGATCTATCACAGCAATATTGACGGTTCGGGAAGTATGCTCGCGAAACTGCCAGTATCTCGGTGTTGTAGAACTGGATATGTTAGCAGCCTTGGCAACCTTGTGTTGAGAGACCTGATGGTGTCATCAGTAACCCTGCCACTGTGCTGGTACTATCGATATTCGCTCCTAGAGTCACTTGGGAAATGTGACATCAGAGATTTGAGCTTATCATGGACAGTGCTGGCATTATGTAGTGAAAATAAGGTCGATGGCCGCAAACAGCAAGTAACGTTACCCCGCGATAGGGTCGTTTACGTAGAAATTTCGGTCATTAGCTAGCGACCAACCGCACCCGACCCGTATTGTAACACCGCCCTTAATGCAACATTATAGGCTTTTTTTGTGGGGGAGGTTCTCCTTCAAACTCGTGAAATTCAACCTACTTACTACACGTCTACATGGTAAAATCCTGAGCCCTGTCAACCCTTGCAATTGTTCTTGAAGTATTTTCATACGGAACAGTCGTGGTATCCCGTAGAATAAATCATGATCTCGCGTTGTTGCATTACTGAGGCCGTTGTATGATAAGTCGGATACGGTTCGTATCTTGATTTATTTTAAATCACAATACGCCGAAGAGCACTTGCAGGAGAACGACATCGCATGCTCACCGGAGCGGGACCGTTGAAAACTCATCAAAGCGGTCCCGGCGTGCTGCGGGCACGTCCATGCTCCGTAACACCGTTCACACAGTACTTGGGATTTTGGGGATTTCTTGACAGGTCTCTTAATTCTGGCTGAAGCAGACTCCCGAGAGTGATGAGTGGACTGACTGCATCTTCGCAGAGTTTCTGTTGCAACTTTGTTGCACCCATTCCTGTAGATGCCCGGCCAGCTTGCCTTGGTGGTAGGGTTCCCCCCGGCCACGGCTAACGGAAACAGAAACAAGCAAGCAGGTCATGCATACTAGTGCTACGACGTAGCTCCTCGCGTCTATTACTTGGAACGGCATCTGTCGCAGGGAAGTTCGCCGGTTGGCAGGTCGAATCAACTTGTTAGTCTGGAAGATACCATGATCGCATTGAATGATCAGAGGGCGGCATGGTTTTGATTTGAGGCCGTGACGAAAGGCCGATGTGAAGATGTGGTATGGCATGAGTTTGAGATCCCTGTTGGAAGAATTCTCCAGTGTGAAGAAGGGATTAACCGGCTTAATATAGTACGGTAGGTAATCTCAACATGCCAGCTTCAGAAAGCAAAAGAGCAAACTAAATTCCCTCGCTCGTCATGAACCGAATGGATTGTTTGACGAAGAAATCTGGTGGCGAGAAGAGCGCACGTTTTGAGTGAGACATCCCTTTTATGTGTATTAGAATCACTTACCATAAGTTGGGTCACACTAACATAAAATACAGTGGGCAATATTTAGGAATTCTCATGTGGACTAGATCCTTCAAAATATCTCAACGGAGCTCGAACATTTCTTGTCACATCTTTCAATGTGAAGCGAGAGCTTCGAAGCTTACTGGTGCAGCTTTTACCTCAAACTGTGCCTCCTGTCAGCGTTCGGCATTTTCTTCCCTCTCAACGTAGCCTGTCCCCTGCCTCCGGATCGTCTGACAACGATGTTCAAGCCTAGGAATCGCCGCTGCCGTGCAGATGCGGTGCAGTCTGACAGTTGGGCTATGTGCGGTGCATGGTTTTCGATGCATATTATATTAACCTACCAGACAAGTATTCGGAATGCAGATAGCTAGCTGGCCGTTGGTTATTCTCTCAATTCTAATAGCGGTATGCGATAAAGAAATCAGAACGCGTTACGTCTTTACTGTGTTCCTGACGCTCTGTCGAACAGAGCTTCGAGAAGCTGATGCAACTAAGCAAGATATTGGGCCTAGGTCTCATCAAAATCCTCGGGACGCAAGTTTGGAAACCGATGCACTCTCCAGTGACACTGTACTCCGGAAACTTGATGGTTTGGACATGATTGCCAGGCATCATGTACGTATGATACAGACCTCCATTTCTTCGGTGCCGAACCGAACCTCAGGTCTTGGCCCTTGGGGCTGATGAGAGTCAAACTTCTATTCCCAGACGCCCTGGGCACGGCGTTAAAAGGTCTTGGGCGAGATAGTCTAGTGGTAAGGCGTCTCAGTCGTCCTCTAAGTAAGC
>JAOYMO020072828.1:0-10203 GCA_025802455.2 Iodosphaeria phyllophila
AGTACTTGGTCGGCTCCGAAGGCGTTACCTACGCCGATATTATGGTGGGCGGAGTATTGTTGTTGGGCATGAAATTTATGATCGATGCGGAGACGCGGGCGAAATACCCGGCCATGACGGTGTACGTGGAGGGATTGTCGGAGATGGCGGAGTTCAAGAAAGGATTTGGTGAAGTCGAGTTTACCGAGACGAGGAAGACGAGCTTGGAGTGATCCGGTTGGATTTTGATCGAGGAGAAAATGTTGCGGTCATGTTCTTATATTGGGAGTTAAGTAGTCGGTGCTTGAAGCAGCAATTTTAAGCGGTGCTATGTGGCTGGTAATTGTTGTACCCAGAACCACATGAGGAACGAAAAGAATTGAAGCTAGAGCTGATGAGTAAAGGCAAACTTCCCAATGTCTAGAAGAATCTTGCAAAAAAAAACAAGACAAACTTTAGACCCAGGTATGAGGAGGAACGGATTCCGTCATAACGTCGTGAGTCATGATCCCTAGGCCCTCACAACCAGCTCGTCACGTAGATAAGTCTGGGCATCTGAGTCAAGTATACTCCCTGTGATGATACGCACAGACCATATTCATCTTAACTTGAATCCACCCAGCCCGCCTGCCCCACCATTCACCCCGCTACAAGCATATCCAAGCAGCACTCAAATCAACACCAAAAAGAAAATCCCACCCTCGATCACAGCCACGCAGCCGCCCGAAAGCACCTCAGCCTCGCCGCTGGGATCAAAACAAGACAGCCAACTCACGCAAGCATGATTCCCAGCCCGGCCCAAACGGCAGTCCGCCGGGCGGGCCGCCCGGATCTCGTCCGCGTAACGGAAGGCATCGCGTCGACGCTGCGGTACTTCTCCGTCTCAGTCGCTCTGCACGACGACAACTACAACAACAATAACAATAGCAACGGCAACAATGACAAGCGTGATCTCCGCATGCGCATGGCCGCGCAGGAGGTGGCGCGACGTCGCAGCATGGACGCCGAGCGCGAGCTCTCTCAGTCTCTTTCTCCGGCTAGTAGTAGCAGTAGAAACAACAATCCGGGTCGCGCAATGCCCTTGAAACCGCAGATACCACTGGCGATCAGCGTAGGCGGGCTGAAAGCAAGGATACCGGGGCAAGCGCCGAGGTTTTCTCGCGGTGGGGGAGCGGTCTCGGCCCTGGACGTCGGGGGCGGAGATCCCGGGCCCAGATTCAACACGGCGAGCAGGGGCGATAGTCCATTCCCCAGGCTCGATCGGGGCGGGTCTAGAGGAAGGGGAAGGGGCGGGGGAAGGGGCGGTATGAGCGCCAATGCCAGGTCCAGCCGTGGTGGAGGCTTTGCCCCGTTTGGCGGGAACTCAAGCGTGAACGCCAACAGTAGCATGTCTGTCTCGAGAAATTTCCCCAGCGGACAATCTGGGACGGGGTATCTGGCTTCCAATCCGGGGAGAGGGAATGCCGGTGATCGCGATCGTCCGCGCGGGGGACGCGGCTCCCGCATGATACGCAGTCGCGGAGGTGGAAGAGGAGGAGGAGGGGGATCATCGGACAGGGGAGGACCGCGTAGCTCTGACAGAGAGGGGCGCGACCAGGAAGGACGAGGCGGCCGCAGCAGGAAACCCAAGTACGGCCCTTCTCCCGAGGAGCTAGAGTACAACGAGCGCGAGGAGTGCGGTGTGATAGAAGTCTACAACCCACCGACGCCCCAGGCTTTATTAGGCGACCTTGCCGGATACTTGCCTGCCATGGCAACCGCGAATACCCCACTGGCGAACCAGGCGACGGTGCAAGAGGAAGCACGTGTTTTGGGTGGTGGTCGTAGATTCCATCCGGACGAGTGGTATGATCCCCGCCTGGCTAGGGACATGTACAATGAGGAAGGCACGGGCATCTATTTCGCCAGCGGAGATGCGAGACAGTGGACAAGCGAGGCCACCAAGAACCCGTTCGTGTTTAAGAGAGTAGGAAAGGAGACGAGGAGTGCCGTGCTGGAGGCGGCGCTGTTGGGCAAGTACGAAGATCCCGGGTTCGCCAAGGAGGGGGACACAATGGCCAATGTTCAGTGCTATGTCCGGAGGGATGGGGATTATAAGATGCCGGATGAAAGGATGATTGAAAAGAAGGTGGCGAGTTTGGTGGTGAGATAAGAGTAGCGCCGAGGGGGTAAGAGTGTATGAATGACAGGTGTGTAAAACAAAACAAAAAGTGTGTCAAATGCAGGATACCTCTATCTCCCAAGTTTTTGTCATGTTTGATGACCCTCTATTACTCTCCCATCCTTCCACCCCTACCCTCTACCGGTACCTCAACCATCTACTTCCCCTTCAACACCTCCTTCTCCCCCTTATCAATCTCCCCCATCACCCCCTTCACAATTTTCTCCAGCTCCCCATCTGCCCTCCTCTTCAAATCTGGCACAATCGCCTTCTGCTTCGCCCACCCATCATGCATCTTATCCCTGTCCCGCCGAATCCCCCTAACCTTCTCCCGCCACTCGTGACACGCCGCCTTGATCCTCTTGCTCACCTCCTCCCTCGACTCCGCCTCCACCTTCATCACGAGCTCCAGCTCATTGTCCTCCGCGCGCTGCGGCTGCTGGTTGAAGTCGGGCGCGGCTTGCACGGCGCTCATGATGGGCTTGACGAAGCTCGCCTCGTTGGCCAGGATGCTGACGGCACGTCCGCCGCGCGTCACGATCTGCGCGAGCTCGCGCAGGGCATAGCTCGTGCCCGGGTCGTTCTTGCGGTCGGGCGTCACCCGCAGAGCGGCCAGGTGCGACATGTTGAAGCGGCCTTCGGTCCCAGTGAGGGTCTTGAGCATGCCCTGGTAGTGGGTGGTTTGTTTGGCGATGCGGGCGCGGACGTCGGCGAAGTTGAGGGGGTCGGAGGGGTCGGCGGGGGGGAATGAGGAGGAGGAGGAGGAGGAGGAGGTGGTGGTGGTGGTGGTGGTGGAAGAGGGGGATTGGGATTGGGATTGGGATGGGGAGGTGGGGGGACCAGAAGAGGAAGATGGTGGTTCTTTAGTTCTGGAATTTTTCGCTTTTTTGGACCGCGGGATTGTCGTGTGGAGGGACCTGCTTGGAGGTCGGACGAGGCTCGGGGGTAAAGATTGTCCCGGTCGTGATCGGATGGGTGCGCTTTTTGGTGGTGAGGGATGCTGTCGGGACCTACAAGGACGGATTAATAAAAAGATACATCGACATCAGCATGGCAAACCAGTAAAATTTCATGATATTGCCCAAAGCTCCATCTCGCCCCTCTCTCGAACGCCTCCAACTCCAAGAAGAACGATCAGAAGAAGACGAAAAAAAACTAAACTCACACGCTGACAAGTCGCCGCAGCAGCCCCGGCGCGGGCGAAATCCGTGTCGTCCCAAGCATCGTCAGTCCCGACAACCGGGTCCTTTCTTTTTTTTTTTCCTTTTAGCGTAACGGCCAACTAGTCCTGCGTCATCGTACCCGGTACCTGCGCCAACGCTCCTTAACGGCCAGCCGGCGCGCGACCAGTTTCTGGTGTTTCTGCGCCGCGATAGCGGGGAGTGGGGCGGCGGGGAACGTCTGCCCCGATTGTGCGGGCTGTTCGTTTTGGCGGGTATTTGTGGGCGTGCAGAACACCGATTGAGTGCATAAATATGTGTTAAGCAGCTTGTGTGGAGCCGGGATGTTTCAATTGGTGACTTTTGTCTGGCGAATCACTGGCGGTACGGGGCCGGTATTACAGTGCTGCACCCTCACTGCAATTGCTCAAGCCACCCTCCCCTTTTGACGCAGGTCCTGGTTCCATTATGACTGTCGCTCGTACTTTTACAGTCAGCCCTGCACATAGGAGTATTTTGGGTTTGACGGCAGAAACCTCTGCGATCTTTTTTTTTGTACGGTGTCAGGGAGAGCACTTCACGTCAGCATTCAAGGGGATACGGGCCAAGTGACTTCCATAACAAAAGTCCCGATACCCATTGGTCTGATCTAAAGGGGAACCTTGTATTGATCGTCAATCATGTGTATATTCGACGGAAGAAGAGGATGACAGTTTCGGTGCCGTGTTAAAGACAACAGACAGGGACCCAGGGGGGCCGTGTCATTTTCCTGCGCTGAATCTTCCTCGTTTCCCTTGGGTTGCTCCTGGCTCGGACGCCCCTGGGGGGCACACATGGCCATTTGGATGTCAAGAAATGTTGCATCTACCGTGTTGGCCACTGAGTCATCAATGTAGTTTGAACTCGCTCGGACATGCTCTTTCTTTAGAGCACTCTCACCACCTCAAAATTGGAATGAACCAACTAAGTTCATGATCAGTCCGCAGAATAAATATCCGGTTCAACCCTGCAATTCCCGTCCCATACCCCCATATGTTATCGTCTTGATATTCAAATATTCCTCTATCCCATACTTGGCCCCCTCCCTTCCAAAACCTGACTCCTTGACCCCGCCAAATGGGCTAGCCACATCCGAGATCAACCCCGTGTTGACGCCCACCATGCCGACCTGCAGGGCTTCCGCCACTCGCCCGATGCGCCCAATATCCCGCGAGAAGAAGTACCCCGCCAGTCCGACCTCGGCCGCGTTCGCCAAGTCCACCACCTCGCGTTCCGAATCAAAGGGGAAGAGCCCAGCGAACGGCCCGAACGTCTCCTCGCTTGCTACGGACATGTTCTTCTTCATCCCTGTGATCACCGTGGGCTGGAAGAAGTTAGGACCAAGATCAGGCAGGCGCTGGCCCCCTATTCTGACCCTACCACCTTTGGAGGCGGCGTCGCGTACGTGAGCTTCGACCTTAGCCACAGCGCGTTCGTGGATGAGCGGTCCATGCGTCACACCCTCTTCAAACCCATTCCCTACGCTGAATTCCTCTACTTTCACAACCAACTTAGCGGCAAACTCATCATAGATGCCCCGCTGTACATAGAGTCTGTTCGCGCAGACGCAGGTCTGGCCCGAAGACCGGAACTTGGAAGCAATGGCGCCGGCCACCGCCGCGTCGACGTCGGCATCGTCAAATACGATAAAGGGCGCGTTACCGCCGAGTTCCATCGACAGGGCCTTGAGCGTTGACGAGGCTTGTTTCATCAGTAGCTTGCCCACGCCGGTCGATCCAGTGAAAGACACCTTGCGGATGTCTGGGTGTGTCGTTAGGGTCATCCCCACTTCGGGCGTGTTCTTGAGTGCTGTAATGATGTTGACCACGCCTTTTGGGATGCCTGCACGCTGACTCAACTCAGCAAGTGCTAGACTTGTATATGGTGTTTCCCCGGGAGCCTTGCACACCGTCGTACAACCCGCAGCGAGCGCAGGTCCGATTTTGCGGGTGATCATAGCTGCGGGGAAATTCCAGGGCGTGATGAGTCCACAAACGCCCTTGGGCTCTTTCAGCGTTACCACGCGATTCCCCGGCGTGGAAGCTGGGATGGAATCTCCGTAGACCCGTGGTGCCTCCTCGCTGAACCACTCAAAGAAGCCCGCCGCATATGCCACCTCGCCCTTGGCGTCCGCGTAAGGTTTGCCATTCTCCCACGTGATGAGTGTCGCCAGGTCGTCCGCATTTTGAACCATGAGCTCATACCAGCGGCGTAGTAGCCTAGAACGATCCCGCCCTGTGCACGTCCGGAACGCCAGCAGTGCTTCGACTGCTGCTGCAATCGCCTTTTCTGTGTCTGCCTTTGTGAACTCGGGTGAGTTGCCAATTAGTTTGCCCGTTGCCGGGTCATTTACTTCAAAAGTCTGGCCTGAAGAGGCCGCAACCCATTCCCCGTTTACATAGCAAACGCCAGTCTTCAGGAGAGATGGGTCATTTAACTAGGAACCCACTATGTTAGTTCAATCGGCTCCTAATAATGTACTGAAAACACAAACCTTCGGAATAGACGCCATTGTAGAAGAGAGCCGCGACACCGGAATTCTCCATGCAGATAAAGTGACACCCGGGAATGACACAACTCTTCTCCTAACTGCAGGAGTGGTGGCGTATCTCGAAGCACAAAGCGAAGGCGATAAAGCACCTTTGTGCAAGACACGAAGGAGAGGGGGAGAGAGATTCATGTTGATAATGTTTGTGAATTGACCCGGCTGGGTGGGGGGCTCGAGATCAGATTGGATGGGTACAGTAGGGTAAGTGGGGAGGCAATCAAGTCAAGGGAATCCCTAAATTACCAGCAGCTTTCCCCAGAGACAGAGTACTGTACAATAGTTCGCAATGTAACACTTGACTTCAGTAGAAGCTCACAAAGCTCCCGGGACTGCGGGGTTGGAATCAATGCCGTTTTTCGTGAACTAGGATGGACATGCCAAATGAGGACGACTGGTCTGATGAGTATATTTCGACGGGTTTATTACGTGTTTTTCCACCAATAATGTGCTCCATTCAACTGCTGTACCCACCCATGCGAAACGTGCCATCGTTGCGCCCACTTTGAGCGCGCAGAGTGGAGAAAATGGCACTCAATACGGTGCCATGATACCGGCAGTGCTTCCAGACACTGATGCAAGGTTGGTCCGGTATTTGATGATTGGGGGTTTGGCGCAGCGAAAGCACGTGCCTGGATTTTGACCACCCCCCTCTGTAAAACAAAAAAACAAAAAGAAAAGGTCCACGCGCCGTCTCTCCACTCTCCAAGGCTGCTGCACCATCTTATGAATGCGACGTGGCTCATGAATGCTTGCCATGATCTGGAAATAATGAAAGTAAGACTATTCTCTAGGATATCGGTATCCACTGTACTGATATTGCTCGCGGCTGCTGGTGGGTGCCATTCACGGAAGCAACCGAAAGGTTACAGGCGGCATCTTTTGCCAATTCATTTATCCATTCGTGCAACCTTGGCAAAAAAAGGGCCCTGATTTCACAGTAGTGATGAAAACCACCTATAACAGACGAAAACCCTAATTTAACCTCGCCTATTCGCTTTCATTTGCAACCCCGACACGCGCCTATTTTGTGTGAGGCAGGCGAACGCAACATGAGCCGACAGGCTAGACCGACAGGTTAAGTCCGGAAATCGATGGATCGCAGTGCCTCCGTATCTGCCAGGGCACATTGTTTAACACCGTTTAAAACAGTTCCTTCGCTCTTGGAAGAAAGAGTACGCCGACGAAAATCTCAGCGTACAAGTCTTTTAACGTAACGGATTCCGGAATCTGCAATATGGATAGCCTATCGTGAGAACCTCCAGTCCCCCCCCCTCCCAAAAATCAGCACACCACTGATGATCTCTCTGAAAGCCTATGCACAACACTGCATTTGCTAGATTACCAATTTTCATAAATGTTGAAACCCCAGTTTGAATTGCAACAGCCCGAGATTCTGGTGCGCCGCCCTGGTAGACAGCCGTTTCCCCATCGGCGGCGGGTTATCGCCCCCATGAATATTGAAAGGGAAGGCGGCGCACCGTTTTTCGGTGATCCAAAAATAAAAGAGCTTGAAACAATCATTACATCCCTCTCGATTTTCAATTGTCTCGCTGCATGGTAACGGTATAAGTGGTGACCAGTATTCTTTTTCGTTACAAAAAGGCCTAACGAGATGTCTCACCTTGGAGAGGATGGACTTGGTCATTCATTACAATTGACGGTTTCTTCTTTTCCTTCGAGCATACGCCATCCTCATCTGTCGCAGGGCAAAGATTTAATAACTGTGAAAAGCGATCATGGAAAGTAAACAAATTCTATTCGCTGCATTTTCAGCAGTACTCGTTCACATCCCTCTCACAAGGAGCGAAGCCACACCAACATGCAATGCTCGCATCACGGCCATAGTGGGGGATGGCTGCACCTACACGGAGACACACCTTGGTATGACAACCACTCACGCGAACGGTGTGCTACACTACACGGCAGACCATTGTCACAAAAGTATGCTTGCTACGATCCATTAGACATAACGCCACTACTTGTTGATTTCAAACGTCCATTTCTCGTTCACTAACATTAGATTCAAACTACCAGCTGTGGTTATAGAACCAACAACTGCGCCAAATCCTGATTGTACAACGAAGGGCTGCGCCTCTATCACGTCACGTAGCAATGTCACGTTAGATGCCTATTGCTCGGCCTTGGGTGGCTCATGAAGATGCGAATCCCCGAACAGGTTGGTGAGCAGGAGGAAAATTGGTGAGACGGGGAAGCATCGGATGTTATGAACTCTACAGGAAAGACTCGGTATTTCCACAACCTCATATTCTTACATAATTAGAATCGCGAAGTGTCCCATCGACGGAACAGTAACTGTTGGACCCAGGTCAAATGACCAGATGGGACGGCCTCCCCCTATTTAGGGACACATCCGGCTGCTACTACAGACATATACCATTGCGATGCCCTCCGGAAAGCGAAATTGGGAGGCATGCAGACCACCAGGAATCAATAAACCCGGAGGCACGATGGATCAGAGAGGTATACGAAAACTCGGCCTGAAGGCACAATGGATCAGGAAGGTGTGGAAAACTTGCCGATAGTACACAATTGACCGGAAATATGACTCCCAAAATCTGCTTTGCGCTGTGCATCATCATGATGTCCACTGAATGAGATTGCTCTGCACAGTTATTCCTTCGGGGATGCGCAGCTCGTGACTGGTTGCAGCAAGACTTTCCCTCCGGCCACACTTCTTAGCCCGTACGATCACGACTCGTACGAATTTGTTCCCACCTCGTGGCGGCTTCATGCATTGTCCCAACTGCCGTTCTGTCGCAGCGGATGGGATATTGTAGACCCACAGGAGGATTATTAATATTTTTCTAAAGTCGATATCAGACGATGCCCTTATGTTGATAATGCACAACATCTACCCAACTTTGCAGTGAGGGCGGGGTTGTGACGTACACTAAGTGCCCGATTCCACGTACAGTACCGGTACTCATTGGTCGAGTAGGCTAGTCGGGTACCACAGTTGGCCTGATTGGTAATCGAGGCCCAAACACGTGCATGATGGATGTGATAGAAGTGTTTGCATATTCTTGGACTGCCGTGTTGAGGGGCAGGTTATAAACTCTGTAACCCCCTTGAATATTTCGTGTTCCCAAGAGATCTAAACACACTCCATAATCATCTGTCGACTTTATTTAACATCTATAGGACCATCTAGCTATTCACATATAGTAGTGGTTGTTCATCCAGTTCTACCTACCCCTCCAATAACAACCCATAATCCACCCCGTAGTTCGAGAACCCCGCCCCTTTCTGATAGCGACCCGAGAGAAAATCAACGTCGTCCACAATGGCCGGGAAAAAGATCATCACGGTTTTCGGTGCGACTGGTGCCCAGGGCGGAGGCGTGGTGGATACCTTTCTGAACGACCCTAAGCTCAAGGAGGAATGGACTGTTCGTGGTGTGACCCGCGATGTGACTAAGGACTCCTCTAAGAAGTTGGCAGAAAGGGGTGTCGAGGTCGTTGCAGTACGTTTCTGATATCACAATTGGTTTACTTGAGAGTAGATCGGTGGGAAATCTCACTAACTGTTTTGCGAAGGCCGACATGAGTGACAAGGCTTCTCTCACGAAGGCGATGACGGGGGCATACGCCGTCTTCGTGGTGACAAACTACTGGGAAAAGGCCGACATCAACCATGAGGTCGAGCAAGGCAAAAGAGCCGCCGATGCAGCCAAGGAGGCAGGCGTGCAGCTCTACGTATGGAGCTCACTTTATAACATTACTAAGATATCAAATGGTGCCCTGTCCAGAGTGTACCACTTCGATAGCAAGGCAATGGTCGAAGACTACATTCGCGAATTAGGCATCCCGGCTACCTTCTTCATGCCAGGTTTCTACATGAGCAATTTCACAGGGATGGGTATGCTGCGCCAGATGCCCGACAACTCATGGGCTATTGCCCTTCCCATTTCCAGCAAGGCCGTTTTCCCCCTGTTCGACACGGCCGACGGTGGAAAGTTCGTCAAGGCGGCCGTCTTAAATCGCGACAAGGTGCTTGGAAAGCGCATGCTCGCTTGCAGTGCCTACATGACGGGCGATGAGATGGTCGAGACTTTCAAAAAGGTTTTCCCTGAAGCGGGCAAGACGGCAAAATTCTTCACTATGCCCGAGGATATGTACCGAGGCGCTTTGAAGGGCACGGGCATGCCGGACCACGGCATCGACGAGCTTTACGAAAACATGTTGTTGTTGGATGGGGTCGGCTACTATGGTGGCGAGTCGCTGGATTGGACCCACGACCTGCTGCAGGACAAATTGACAACCTGGGAAGGGTTTTTGAGGAAGACACCGAAGTTC
>JAOYMO020073016.1:0-10185 GCA_025802455.2 Iodosphaeria phyllophila
TAGAATGACCCAGGTATAGCTCTGAAATCTCTCCATGGAGCACTTCCGTATGCGAGACTACAGAGTATGATGGGGGACTGGGGGGCACATCCTGGTAAATTGGAGGAGCCTCATTGTCCCAGCTAACGCCGAGACCTCCGCGCTCTGTGAGCATCGTGGGGAAGTGCATGCGGAAGATGCGCGCGACACCCGTCGACATGATCTCTTTGGGCTTGGTAAGAAGGTGGTACTCCTGGACTACTATGAATTCCAAGAGCAGCGCGTGCGATACTTCCGTCTTTCCATCATTTGTTTTCAGGTCGCAGCACGGCTTCGATGATGGGTCGCAACTGTACTCAATCTCCATCTCCACGGTCCCGTCGGGTGCGTATTCGGCTTTCCAACCACTAGTGAACTCAGCTGCCCCAATCGTCCTCTTCTCTTCACGCTTGATTTCTCTCTTCTCCGTGGTCTCGTGTTTTGGACACGCAAACGCTGTGGTCTTGGAATGCTCCTCAAGTTTCCATCCTATGCGCTTCACCTTCCAATATTCAAGAGTATGAGCGGTCTCGTTCAACTTAGCAATGCCGTCGAGCCGAAGCATCAAGTTTTTGTTCCCAATAGGGTGAATATACTTGGAGAAGGTGGCCGTTGCAGTCACGTTGGTTGGCGGGAAGACACGAATGGAGTGATGAGGGATGTCGGATACGTGAAGCGCGCGTTTGGTGCTAATCGGTCTCTGTAACTTTACTATTTGTCTAGTATTGAACCTCACTTCGGCGGAAAACTCGTAACCCACAGAAACCAAACTGTTGTCGGTCGTCGCAGGTAAATTTCCGTCCAAGAGTACTGAACAGGGGTACTCGTGTATGCCTAGCCGCTGGTTAGTGACCTGTCGGGTCAGACTTGTCCAACGAATTGACTCACCTTCCGACATGCGCATAGTCGTAGGCATGATGTTCCAGGACTTCAGCGTTGTTCGTTTTCTCGCGCATTCGTTACAGTGGCCCGAGAATGGCCGCCTTTGGATGGTGCATAAGTCTACTGCCGCTGTGAAGCTGTTCACATCCACCCCATCCCCTTTAACATCCAAGAGCAAGAGACCTGCAAACAGCGCGCCTGTACTCTCCCCCAGGTCGCCATGTAGCATGACAGGCGGAGATTCGACCCTCCAGTCCAGCACAATGCCTAGGCTCGCGGGCGACTCTTTGGACGATCTTGGGCTGCTGAAGTGGAAGCCAGGGATGCTCAGGCGATGATGACCACGGAGTGATCCTCTCTCATGTCCCTCTGGTATTCTCGATGTCGAAGAGGATTTCCTACTGTCTGTTGCATTTAGCTTCCGCTCTTTCCTGTGATCTCCTTGTCCGGCGGACGTGTTACGACGCGAACCCCCTTCCATCAACTGCGTCCTTGACTTCTTCTGGTACTTTATCACGGCCTTGAAAGTCTCATCGTTCGGGTGTAGAAATTCCGTTATGTGAAACTTCATCTTGATATTTTTTCTACTGCGTCCTTCAACTCAACTCCTCAAGCTTGGTCTAGATTTGCAGTTTCGAATTATCCTTGTAGATAAGATGGATGCGAGCGCAGATGCGGACTAAACGAATGGATTGATTGAAACAGTTGTAGATGGTATATGTGTTCATACGAATGAGAGGTGGTAGGATACCGGATGCATAGCCCTCAAGTGTACGGAGTAGTGCAATGTGATACCTATAAGATGTCAAGGGATTGGCTGGATAGAGTAAAAGGACGGGGGTTTTCTTGTATTCTGTGGGTTCAATTGAGTCATCTATCTATGCAACAGTTCAAATTTACAAACTCGACTTCATGACATCGCAAGAATTACGACCGGTAGAAAAAAATGTGTCATGGAATGAGTTTTGGAAGTTCTGTTATGAGCCTCGCAGGGATGGGGCGGTTCCACTCAGAGTCACAAATGTTACCCACCTCAATGGATATTGGGTACCGGTATGTACGTATGATACTAGAAACACGTCAAATCAATTACCGTTACATCCCTCCTCATACTACGTATCAGTTATTCTCTTCCCCAACGCCTGTAGTTCTGTAAGGCGTGATCATCGCGTTTTATTACTACATCAAAATTTCACCTCTATCTGATACTAACGAATCTAGTTGTTAGGACTCCCATGATATATATAGTATGTCAAATTGCTGTTCCCCGAGTGCACACTCTTCGTAGCGATTCGTACGATGGTCAACGAGCATATACACGGAATTCTTAGTTGAACATCATCAGAAACCAACTTCCAGAAACCTCCCGGCATCTGCTATACCTGACTTCCTGTGCTATGGGATACATCAGTGGCTATCAGGTAATGGAATAAAAGCTTGAGGGCAAGGATGTCTACGAGGTACCTCCTGCCTAGTGTTGGGGATGATACATTGGTGTCTTGGTGGCAATGTAACATCAACTAGGTTCGATTACTGCACAGTATCTGTAGGGCGGGAAGATCAGGAAAATTTTCCACATGTACTAGGCACGTGAAAATAGTTCGACACCAATTCTGCTCCATGCTCCGCTATTTATCCTAGTGTTGATGAGATTGACTGAAAATATTTGAACAAGCAAGGAAGGCATTGAAACGGTTTCGTAATTTTGACCAGCAAGACCTCTATTTTGTCTACTATGGTAACATACCCACAGTTTACGCCGAAAGTTTCACCCAACCGGGAGAGACCGTGATGGCGAAAAATTCCAGAAAATTCAGAATTCTTTCCTTGGTCATATTTCAACATCGCTGACGAGTCAGATGTTCCGTTCTCGCAAAGTCACATCATACCACGATGGATCGATCGGATGTTAAGTGGATCTCATGTGGTGAAAACCCGACAGAAGAGAAAATGCAGGTACGGTAGTCATCGTTTCTGAAGGCAAGTATCCACTCTGGTTGTCCGGACTGATGGGGGATCGTAGCCCTCCGTGACGGACGTCAGGCACCGTCAGCATTACCTAACGTGCCTCCGGATTCTATCCGGACACCGTGCCGATAGGTACCGTATGACACCGATACGAAGTACCGGCACACAGTCTACTTACCACCGAGACATCATTCATGACCAACTTCCAGCATACTGCAGATTGGCATTCAACACATCATATTGAGAATGAAGGTCCTATCAGGTCGCTGGTGGCCTTTTGGTAGTAAATATGTGGTAGGCAATTCGCCAAGCACCCTATCATATGAGTAAGGTTAGAATTCAAACTTTCAGCCTGCGCCCAACGAATTGTGGGTTTCACTGCGGGAATACCTACTCTAGCCGCTGAACCGTGAATAGCCGGTCCCATTTCTTACGGCGCCGAGCCCGCATCTGTCATCACTGCCGGCACCATAGTCAAATGTTCGTGGGAACCTCTGACGGAAATGTTCTTCCGCCATGTGTCGGTGCTACCTCCTATGGTAGGTTCTCATGCGTATGCGCATCTTACTCTGAACAAGTTCTACTAGCTGGCTTTCGTCTTCAAGTCTGGGCGGAATCCAGGGACATCCTCAAAATAGGACCATACGAGAAGATACCTGCAGTAAACAGTTGCGGTAACGGTGTAGACTCAACAGCTCTCATCTTGGCGGTTCAACTACTCAAACATTCCTACTCCAGTCGCAGTCTGAGGAAGAATTCATACAAAGAAACAGGAGGTGCCAGTCCAGAATAAGATTTTGTACGTATCATTAGATGTGGGCAAGGCCATTGTTAGTGTATGTGTACATACTAACCTTAGACACGATTTGGCCACCGGAACTTTAGCAATGCATCACCTTCAGGCCAGTACAATGGGTTATATAGAAAACCGTCGAGTCGAGTTGGGATTACGGCCGATCAGGCCTCCCGCATCCAGGTCGCCTGCTGGGCCAAGTGTCCCGGCGCGCGCGACATCTGAAGCGATTGTGAAGTCCTTCGTACATTTATGATCATCCAAGAAGGAAAGCCTCCAGTATCCCAAGTACTAGTTCTGCCCCTCTACATACACTCATTTTTTGTTTCAGATGTCCGTATTTACGTAAATTCTTGGTTGAAAGCACCGTGTGACCCTTCTTCGGCGGTCGACCCTCCAGGAGCATGAATAGTTGGAAGCAGCTGTTATGATCAGATAGGTTGCTTGACTTAGTTGTGCGATCGGCCAAGAAATCTCGGCCTCAGTGTATGGTAGCTAGTAGCCCAGTTGCAATATTTCCAGCAACTAGCCAAAAACTATATAGTACCCTCAGTCCTACCTACGCCACAGGTGGAGGTAATTTTTTTCATCATTATCTTTGGCCCCAGGCTGCTATTGACCAGAAGAACAACCAAGAGCCTTGTCGAGCAGTAAGAAACGCATGGCATGCCGGCAACATACATCATCATGAGCGAAAATACTATGCCAGCATCCTTTCAATTGAGTTACCAAGAACAACTATCGCCGACAGAAGGGAAATTCATGGTCAAGTGTGCAGAACGATTACAGCATGCCCTCCAATTGGATTTCCATGTGTTGTAAATCCACCAAGCTAAGCTAAAGCATCAAGTCAGTTTTGACCTCAACTATTTTGTAAGCGTCATCCCAATGCACTTGCAAGGTCTCCCTCGAGATTCTCTCGTTTTATTCCGCTGTAAGATTACCCTATATGTGAGTACAAGAAAAATTATGTCGCAATGGTCTCCAATACGGCTCGAACCTCCATCAGCCTCGCTATTGAGGGGACTGTCAACTTGAAGTATGTCTAATCCAAGTGCTTTGTTGGTGTCCCAGTCTGTATCTTGATGCATCTCCTCCGTCTCTCTGCGGGGACCCGGAATGTCCATGTCGCTGTCCGTCGTGACTTTGACGACGCTAGGTGGTTCGTTGTGGATTTTTCGACATAGTTTTGGCGGTTTCTGGATCTGCCCCCTTCGCAGCTTTTTCATCAGCGGAGGTCAGCGGCCGACCGACGGCTCTCGAGACCTTGTTTAGAACGAGAGCTTTGTTGGCATTGCCTATTGGGTCGTTGCCTAATCCTTGATATGCGTTGAGACGAGAGAATGTCCATCCGCCCATGTTCCATCGGTTAAGGCCGGGCAGCATGTTCGCTTTGTTCCAATAGAGCCGTGTCGGACCTGATAAACCATCCGCTATGAAACTCACGTAACTAGTCCCCCCCTTAGGCTGCTTAGGGGCTGGGTTTTCTGCTGTCGCTAGTTTCAAGTTATGATCCTGAAATTCGATCGGAGTGCGCATGACACTTTGGCCCTGCACAAGTACCTGCTTAGCCAGCTTCCATTGATTCTTTTTTTCCGAGGGAAAGAATAGGATATAATATCTCTCATTGCCGGCAAAAGCCAACCATTGATACCATTCTAGATGCGCATATGTCCACCAGGGATTGACACCATCGAAATTCGGCCTGAATCCACGTTTACCGGGTGGAAGGGTTTCCCCCCACACCTGTAAGAACTTTGAAAAAGCATGGGCTATGTTCATTTCCCCGTCCGAGCCTGATTTGCTCAAGTAAAAGACTTTTTTCTCCGACTGCCCAGGCTGGAACCAACTATCAAGGACCATGGGCGTGTACTGAGCCTGCCCTTGTTTGAATCGAACGAGGAAAACCGCTCCATACGCCCGTTCGACGTCCACATATTGGACAGACCCATCAACGGGACGAGTGGAGATCGACGGGCATATTAAAAGTTGGGGCTCGACTCCCGTCTCATAATATATCCAAGCGCCACCGGAATCTGCCTGCTTATCGTGGTACCATCGCAATATCCATGGCGGTTCAATATGACCAGGCGAGCGCCATTCAAAGTACTGCAGATCTTTTCTATGGAGCGGATAATGTTGTGAAGATTCCGTGTCCAAGTCGTTTCCAAACCAGAGCACCAGGTCCTGATCCATGTTCACGCCCTTGCCCTTACCAGCCTTGGCTTCCATAGCCTTCTTCATCTGTTCCAAGGCCCAGTCAAGGACTGCATCCTCCAAATTAATGAACCGTTTCAGGGACTCCTGCATATCCTGCATATCCTTAGTAGAGGTCTCAGTATGCAGCTGTGACAAAAAGTCCAACAGTGTGGAAGCATCTTCTTGAGCAGCCTTCAAGCTTTTCCGATCAATCGCATACGACAGAGTTGACTTGTACATTTGGAACTAGTTCGCATCGCTAGACTCCATAGGAGGGGTTTTGAAGGTTTCAAGTTCTTTTCGAAATTGGCCCAGTAGCTTCTTCCTAGCGCCGTTGAATTCTTCCGGTGATCGCAGTATTTTGAAATACTTGTCCTGAAAAGACTTTTCCAGTTCTGACTTGGTTGCTGAATCAATGGGGGTGGTTAATTCTCCTAGTATCTTTTTTATCTCCTCGTCGAGCTTCTTCGCTTGGTCCTCAAAGATCATGCACAGACGAGCTTCGCGCCTCATTTTTTCCAAAGTCTCCTTGATAGTCGGAACCGGTTCTTTGGACGACCTTTGGACTACAGAAAGTTTTGTATCCTTGTCGAGTCCCATGTTGTCGCGAACGCCCTGGAAAAGCAATGGAACTACTGAATATGAATCGCCTTTCTCCTGATTTTTCAAGTCTCCTAAAAGATGTGTTGTCAAGGCCCATATAATTCTTGGAATATTAGGGGACTGGTGAACTTGGGCATCGAGCGAGCGTTGTATGGGAACCCACCACTTGTTCCACAATTCTTTCATGCCATTGCCATCTGGTTTAAGGAATTGGAACCCGTACCGAACGTTCTGATTTGCTTTCTCCATTTCGTTCATTACAGTGTTAGCTACGTTGATTATATCATCTTCAGTCTTCTCCAAAGGATTCGACGATTCAAACTCAGTCTGTCGTGCAAAACGGACATCCGGATGTTTCTCCTTATCTTTGAAAAGGATTTTCCATATTCCATCTCTGTGGTTAATGGACCATGTCTGTAGGTCAAGAGGGGATAAGTAGTTCTCAGCGACGCGGCGAGGTTTTGAAAGCTGCCCGGCTTGTGCAAAACCGAGAAGGGCTGTAGCGACTTTAACCACCTTGCGGAACGAGACCGATCCGGTCATGCTGCGAGACATAGGGCGGAGGGTTAGCGATAGGACAAGCTTTTCGCTCAGATACAGTTAAAGATGCGGAGCCAAGAGTTGGAAAGGATAACCACTGCTTTGAAGGAAGACCGTTGATCTCTTTTTACGTAGAGAGAACACCAGAGTATTTTGTGTATTCTCCTAAACGGCGCGAGAGACTACTTTCGATAAATGACGTATCTGAGCATGATATACGCTTACTGAAAGCTGACGAGGGTCAAGTTGTATGGTTGGCTGAAAGGAGTCAACTCTTCGGAGGCTTTTGGGATGGCCGCTCAGTCAATAGGGCTGAAAGCCACTCCGTGTACACAGTATGCGCTGCTTGGTTGGCTTGAAATGGACTGTAAGTCAACCGGAATGACCTATGACAGGCCGACTCGGTACGGGAAAAGCTCACACCGGAAGCAAGTCCGTACGTGGAGCAATTCTATCGTGTTAGGCCCAAATGAACAGAATAGATTTAAACCGACGGAAAGAGGACTCTCTGGCTCATGGATCGCAGAGCGAACCTCACAACGGCAAGGCGCTGTGTGTGTGGATGGTTAGCCAGAATCTAAATGCGTATCGGTACCGATTCGGCGGAATCTGCAATGGAAAGAGAGCTTGCAAGGTTGCTAGCGTGTGGCGCCTGGGACGGGAGCTAGGGCTTGCGAAGCCACGAATATGGATTCAAGATGTTTCAGGTGTCAAACGTTGTCCAACAGACTAGTCTCTAGAAAGGTTCGGGGCTGTGGGCGCCGTATGAACAGGCTTAAATACCCGTCAGGAAGTGGGGGTTGAAGCACATTCCAGAATCCACACAAAGCCACATTCTAGATCTGTACTTCGTACTACCACAGAAAACGGACGCATAAAATTCTTTGGTACTTGTTTGCTCTCAAATACCCTCATTGGGCGAGTGACAAGTGGTAAATTCCATATTGTGCCAGCCGCTGTGCATGTTCAGCAGGTAATCACGAAGTACATACTGAGGTACCATCTCGGGGGAATCCGAACCAGTATGAATTCCGATCATTCATGTCGCTGCGAAGTCAGCGTACATCTACGAAAACATCATACTATGTACATATCACAGTACCTTTGTTAATCCAGCATTCCGTAGGATATGACTATCATGGCTTCTGATTGCCACGGTCCCGTGTCTCCAGCATCCAGGAAGCACAGCACGATGCGAAGGATGTTCACGTACAGAGATACATGCTATTCAGCTGATCATCACCAAAATATTGCCTGTTTGCACCTGGCCATATGTTTGTCCACAGTCAGACACGATAAGCGCAACCAAAAATACTAAGCGCGTTCATGACCCATATTTCGGACCGTGACTTCTTGCCACCCCTGTCGAGACTTCATGCAGGATTTCAACTTATGCCCAATGCTACATTAGGAAACAGATGGTGGTACCGGCAGCATATCGACCCTCCTGTTCCCTACGTAGTGGACTACTGTGGTAAGGTGCATTTGTTTCATTGGAAATTAACTAGGAGGCTCCACGGTACGCAGTACGCAGTTAGCAAAACCACTAGCGGGCCCATGCAACCCAACATGCAGTACGGTCAAGTAGAAGTACAAGGTACATAGTAAAGCGCCCAAAGCACTTTCTCTCATTTTATTGTGCTTTCGGCGCACCAGTGTCAGATTTTCTGTGCGCACAGACCACTATTAGTCCTACCAGGCCGCCGACCTCCGGCCTGGCCAGTCCCAGGCTGTTCCTCAATTTTTTCAGGCCTGATCCCTAGTACAGGCCCTGATTTGGCGGCCGGCCTGGCCTGATTACCACCCTGCTGCCACCTGCTGCTATCACTAGAAACCTGCTGACATTGCCATCACTGCAAGGAGGTTGTCGCGAGTAACGCTGTCAAGGTCGCCACGAGGAGAATGAGAAGGTTTTGGCACATAACAAATGTTTTTCCTTTCTCAACGATACGTAGAAGTAACAGACAGGGAACTAGTCCCGCTAGCTAATGTAACGATCATGGGATGTGTCCGGCTAAGGTCGGTACCGTTACGCGCCCGTTTCGTCCCGATACATGCGCCCCTGACTCCTGCCAAGTTCGGCCTCCGACCGAAGCCGCCCGGCCGCCTCTTACTCGGCCGCCACCGACCACACTAACAGCCACCTTGCCCGGGCAACGTACACCAATCCCTATATCTACGATTACGACTTACGATGCTGGGCAAGGCCGGTTGGAGGACCCATTGGACGCGTGCGCTAACGGTAGGCCGCCAGGCTATCTCCGGAGGTTTGGGACATAGGGACAGCTGGGAGGACCGCCAGGGCATGGCATCACGGAGGACATTGGGGATCTCTCATGTATATAGTTGCGCCCGGCTTGGCGCCAGTAGATAGTCTTCTCTCTTCTATATCGCGTTCGTCAATTGAAAAGCCGTTACTTGTATGCTTTAGCTACCGTTCCGTGAAGCCTTACAGCCAAGAGTAAATACAATAATGAAAGAATTATCAGGAAAAGTAATAATGAGGAGAATGGATACGAGTTATTCAAGTCTTGGGAGACGGTAGCAATTGAAGGCAGGACTGTTGCTAGTGACAAAGATGGGTACCGGTATCTTGCTCGACACCGGGCAAGAGAACTGATGGAACTTGCTATTCCTGACTTCCACGAATCTGAAAGGGGCGCCCGGGAAACAGTTGGAGTGGAGGATGCAGGAAGGTTTGCAGATTATTAACTGCAACAGTTGCAAGATTCGCTGAAACGGACGGACTTGGTAAGTTAGAATTATGGAAAGCACAGTCAAATAGCAGCACGTAGCAAAGATATTGGCGGAAGTGAGTGCAGTTCAATAGTAGCTTAACTACGGAGGTAGCCGTCAAATTTTGGGGTCTGGGGTACTTTCCTGTACAGTGCACGTTGCAGGTCCGCAACAGTGCTACGAAGCCCGTAGTAGGGCACGAGTACGGAGTAGTTTTGCTAGATGTCCCTGACCAATAGAACAATTTAAATTAACTACCTATCCTATACCTATCTATTATTTATAAATAGAAGACACTCTCTTCGTCATCATCTCCTAGTATAGTTTCTCTGTACGTAGCCTTGAGATCTTGCTTTTGCAAGCAGCTTTTTAAACCCGCTCTTTTGGTAACCAGTCTTTTCAAAGATCTCGTCATAATCTGCTCCCTTCGAGTAGAGCGTCAAGGC
>JAOYMO020073106.1:0-10182 GCA_025802455.2 Iodosphaeria phyllophila
GAGGCATTATGACGCATAGTATCCGCCACACTATCTTTCCGGGAAACTACCGATTCATCAAGTCCAGAAGCTCCAGCTTCTAACTTAGACATATCTTGCTTGATTAATCCCTCAGCATCTTTTTGAGTAAAACCAAATAATTTATATAGAGCTGAATTGGAAGATTTTTCTAATAGGTCATGATTCGCTGCCACTTTACTAGCTGCTTCTTTAGCCACATTATAAACCTTATTTAGACCTGCTCCCGCAACTTCCCCGCCAACTCCAAAGGCTCCGCCTAAAACAGTCCCTAATAGAGCGTTAGAAGCGATAGTTTCCCCGACATCATCAGGGTTTCCAATTGCGCTTTCACTAATACCCTGACGAGCACCCATAACAGTGCCCTCAGCCGCTTGTTTAGCTGCAGCAATACCAATTTTTTTAGCTAAAGAACGTTCAGCTAAACCGACCGTAGATTTTTCTAAATATTTAGCGGCAGCTTTCTCAGCAATATTACCCGCAATTTTTACACCCTCACCCTCTAATCCACCGGGAGTAAATAAGCCCGCTGCTTCCCCGACCGTAGAGGCAATAGGGTTTTCTTCTTTCAAAGCTTTTAAGTCTTCGGCTGAATATTTCCCACTAGACTCACCATATTTTTTTAAAGCTTCATCGCTTAAACCAAAAGTAGCTGAACTAGCTAAACCAGTTCCCGCAGCTTTTAAACCCTCAGTTACTGGAGCTTCTTCATATCTTTTCTTGGCATCATAAGCCGCTAAGTCTTGGGTAGAGGCTTCAGTAAATCCCTCGCCTAATTCTTTGACCTTATCGGCGGGAACTGAATAAATATCTCCTGAGTTAGCGTCTTTGACGTTAACCATAGGTATTGGATTATTATTTACTGGTACGTTATTATCCATAACTTCCTTAGTTACCGTTTAGATCCACCGAGGGCATTAATCTTGTCTTCAGGTGAACTGATTCCTTGATCGATACCATTGGCTTTATATTCTTGACCCATTTTGTTAAGAATGATATTTTTAATAGTTTTCAAATTAGTTTTGGTTTGGCCAAATAAATCTGTACTATTTAAGTTACCACTCATATCTTTAATTTGTTTTTGCTCGTACTCAGTTAAACGAGAGTGAGGGAAAAAATCAGGTTGCATTTGATTTAATGAATCTTGTAAACGTGAAATAGTAGCCCGATCAGTTGGACTCCATAACAGTGACGGTTTATCAGCAAACTTTAACAATTGATTAATATTATTAACGATTGTTCCCGTAACTGCTGTATTAGCTCTTAAAGATTTGGCGCCCTCTGGGTCAATAGTATAGGCTTTATTTTTAGTAATGTTACCATTGCTATCAACCAAGGGAACTTGACGACTCATTGAGTTAGCAATATCTCCCGTAAAGTATTTATCTCCGCCTTGACCAGCTTGATTCATTAAATTAGTTTTAAATCTATTTTGAGTTACTTCACTTAAATCTTTCATAGTTTGAGCTTCTTTAGAAGCCAAATTAGTAGGAATCATAGCGGCAGCTTGGTCTAAACCTCTTTTACTCGCTTCTTTTTCCCAAGCATCTCTAGTTTGCTTTTGTAATAAAGTTTTAGTAGCTAACTCCGCTTCTTTTTCATTTTTAGTTTTTTCTAAAAATAATTTATAAGTATTAACATTATTAGTTTTATCATTTTTTTGAGCTTCGACGTCTTGGTCAATAGCATGGCTAATATAATCAGCTACTGCATTGCTTTTAGTTCTCATTAAACCTTGAGATAACCCACCTAAAATTAATCCAATAGCAGTGCTTACTTGATTATGGCTTTTAGACCAACGATCAGGATCGATAGCTGATTGTTTAAAAATTTCATCACTAGTATCATTCATTACTTTAGTATGGTTAGCCGCATCTTCTTGAGCCATTTTCTCAATATGGCCAGCGTTAACTGTACTAGCTTTAACGTGATTATCTTCGTGCTGTTGGGCAATTTGTTGATTTGTGGGATTAGGTTGAGCAGCAGCTTCAGGAGTCGGCGCAGCTTGTGGCGTAGCTTCATCGGGAGCTTGGGTAGTATCTTCTTTATAAGGATTATCAATCGGAGCTAAACCAGCCCGTTGTCTAATTTCGTTATTTTTATCAATATCTGCAGATTTTTGTTGATCTGCGGCTGCTTTTTTATCTTGCTCTTGGCTATAAGTTTTTTCAGCTTGCTCATAAGCATTGGCATCAAAATCTTCTGGATGTTCTCCTTTAGGTCCAAACATACTCTTAGTAGCTTGGTCAGAAGCAAAGCCCCCGTCAGGAGTTGCGATCATATTACTAGTAGCTACGTGATTATTATAAAGTTCTTGTTTTCTTTTTTGTTCCGAAGTTCTAAAATCTTGGTCCTTTAAAGTAGGATCGACAGATGAAAACCTAGCATCCGTTTGTGACGGGTCTACTGGGGGGTTATCAATCATATTCATAAAATCAGGGTTGTTTTGAGCTACTGCATCAGGGATATGATATACATCCCCGCTATCAGATTCAATTTTATGCCCCGTATCTGTTTTTCCTAAGTATTTAGCCATGGCTTACTTCTCCATTTTTTTAATTCGTTGATGCATATCTGCAGTAGCTGCGAGTAAGGTAGGAAGCAACTTGGCATAGTCTACCATTTTCCCACCGGGAGTATCTTGTACTGCATTCTTACCAATATCAGATTTTTCCAAATCTTGAGCCATAACTGAAACGTGTTTGCCGTCCCCGTCTACCTCTGGTTGTTTATAGTCATATTTCCAGCTTTTTAAGTGGTCTAAGAAAGAACTAATATCATCACTACCTGATTCAATATTTTTCTTAGCATTCTTATCAGACTTCAAGCCTAACCAAGAACCTGCTGCCCCAATTAATCCACCAGTAATGGCTTGGTTCATGGCATTCTTCTGGGCTACATCGTTCATAGTGGCTTGATTATACATGCCCGTATCGAATTGAGTTTGATTAATTTTAGCGTTACGATTAGACTGGTTAATATCATTCAAAGCCCCGGTGGCAAAGTTTTGGTTCGCAGCTGCAGTTTGTTGAGCTTGGCCCGCTACCGCACTAGCAGCTTGAGCCCCCTGTGTAATAGCATTACGTTGCGCTAGACCAGCATTAGTTCCCCGGGCTGCTGCTGCCTGACCGGCTACTGCATTTTGAGCTTGAACTTGTTGGTTCTCAACGTTAGACTGCTCTTGCGGGGTTAATTGACCCTGTGCCCGTTGGGTCAGCATTTGCTGAATCCTTGGGTCAGTCGGATCTACGTAAGCCGCTGTATTGCTTTGTTTTAATTTGTCTGCTGAGTCGCTAGTTAAAAAGTCAAATAGTCCCATATATCCTCGTTTAAATGTCTTATTTTTGTTGTGAAGTTGGTAATGGAAGTTTGTTTTTCATACCTACTTCTGCCACCACATTCGTAATATTAAAATTATTAGCCGATCCAGTTACCGTTTCAATATTAATTCTAATAGCTTGACATTTTTGTCTAGCTAAGTGAAATTCAATCTGTAACGGACTATTAGCCGAATTAGCTAGAGTAAACTCATGAACCTCTTTATTAGAGCCATCAGTAACCCAATCATACTCAATTGACATCTTTATATGTAAGTCCCCGCTAATATTTGTTCCTAATAGAAATAAACGCCACAAACGACTAAAATTTTGAATCCCAGTCAAACTAATCCAGTTAGTTTGTAAAGTCTCTTGATATCGATACTGTACTGCCGATGGAATTACTGGAATGAAGCTTGTAATATTAAGTCCTGCAGTAAAATCATCAAAATCCTTTAACCCGCCAATTTCTTCTTGTTTAACTGGATTATTAACCCCGTAAGTTACCCCACCATTAGTAAAGTAGTTAACGTTAAATAAAGCATAAGAACCATTAGCATCAGATTCTAAATCTAATACCACTTGGTTCATATTGTCAGAATACCATAAATTTTGCTCAAAGTTAAAAGTATACAATGAACTATTAGAAGCCGAAGTAATTCCAATTTTAATCTCATTTCGTTTATTATTTCCAATAATTCTAGTGAATAAGATACCGTTTCTAACCTGATCTTCAATTCCAGCTCCAATATACTGAATTTCTCCTAGTCCCCGGGGAATAACATATAAGCCTTTAGAAGATTTAAAAACAATCCCTTGATCAATCAATAATACGCAATGAGGTTGATTTTTATCCAAGCCGATATTATTATAAAGAATTTGTACATCACTAAAAGATTCATTTTGCCCAGTAGCACTCGCTCCATCACCAGAGAAATAATAAATTGAATCTTCTTTAAAAATTATAATTTTTTCATCCATTGCTTGGATAGCTAAAATATCTCCACCTTTAGTTACAATGTTTTTGGTTAAAGCGTCATTAAAAGATACTTCTTCCCCAATAATTAAACGTTTAGAATACCAAATAGAATTTTTATCTTCTCCTTGAACACAATAAATTCGGTTATCTTTAGTAGTTAAAGTATAAGGATTACTTACCGGAATGTTTTCTAATTCACCGCCGTTAGTATAAAGTTGTTGTTTTGAAATTAATTTAAAATCATCAACATCCGTTGTAATAGTAATAAAATCTGGTTTTAAGTTTACTGCATAATCATAACTTCCGCATAGATAAAAAACTGGCGCTAAACTATTGGCAATAGTTCTATACAATTCAATTACAACTTTATATGGTTGATTAGGTTGCACATAATTAGAAACTACTACACCAATGTGGGCTAAACCATTAGTCTTTTGAGTTATGCTGTCTGAAATAGTATAACTAAAACCCCAAGGCAAACTAGGAGCTGAATAAACCAGGTTATTGTTGTTGTCATAATAACGATATACAGCCACAAATTGAATATCTTGTTTGCGATTAACGATGCCATATGGTGCTAATAGAATATTTGCATTAGCAAAAACTCCGGCATAACCAGTATTATTTATATCTGCAACAATAACTTCTACATAATCTAATGTGCCACTAGTATAAAATGGCACTACTTGAGCAACTACTAATTCAGTACTAGATAATTGATTAGTTCCACCATCAATAAAATAAAAAGAACTATCGGCAGTCATACTTTCTGGAAGAGCAAGCCCGCCTCCTGAACCTGAATAAGCAACAAATCTAAAGGTATCTCCTGGTTTAATTGGAAAGGTTCCATCAGATAGAGGTGTTAAATTTAATCTAATAATATTTCCTACTGCAGATACAGCTGGAAAACCATTGTAACTTGCATAAGAAACAGGCTGTACCCCAATAGGATCGTTATAATTACTAAATTTAGAAGAACTAGATAAAATAGTTGGGTAAATACTAAATCCATGACGATTCAAATTATTACCATCATAAGTAGATAAATAGCCTCCGGTAATATATTTATTATTATTAAAATTAAGTTCTTTGCTTTTACTAAAATGAATATCAATAGTTACAAGTCTAGAAGAACAAGCCGCTATATACCCATCATAAGTAGCTTGACAATAATAGCTTTGGCCATATGAGTTAATAGGAACAGAACCACTACTTAATTGATTAACAGCTAATGCTAGACTTTGGGCAGGTTTATAAAAATTATTACGATAACTAACAGCCATAATTAAATTTTTACCAGTCAAAGAACTTAAAGGTAAATTCTGATCTTTTAAAATTAAATTTGGCAACCACCCATAATTAATGTTACGGTTATAAAGACCATAACAATATCCCACCGCATTACCTGAGGAGTCAACATATTGATTACTAATCAAATTAATTAACCCAGATGAAATGTCTATGTTGTGTACTAGTCCAGAGTTTTGATAGAAAAATTGACTAACTACTTTAAATTTGTTGAAAATTCTATTATACGCACATAAAAAATAAGAAGCTTGGTATACATCATTAAAAGCAGTTAAGAAATAATCGTTTTCATTAACTGAAATAATTTCGGAAGCTAAAGTATGGTTTTGTAATGAATCTAATTCAGATACCAAAACCCCAGGAATACAAGTAAAAGCTCTGACTCTATTATGCACAGAATTACCTGGATATTCCGTCCTTTGAATTGCATCAGCAAAAGTTCTATGGTGACCTACGGCCGTAGTCACATAAAGCATTAAATTACCATTATAGTTTTTACCACTAGTACTATCTAATGAATAATCATTAAAAGACATGTTAACTATTAGTGGATTAAAATGGACAGTATTTTCGTTTACATCAGTAAAAATAAAAGCACTTGGTTGATAAGAAACGATTGTAGGAACTAAGCTTGTTAGGTTAACAGTAAATTTTATTAATTTGATTATATCATTAGTAAATCCAGCTGATTGTCCCGCTGCCGAACATGCAAAAGATAAAGTATAAAAAGCATCCCCTACAATACTAATATTTTTAATGGCCATTAATGATACATCTTTATCAAGAGTGACACCTGTTGGTAATCCTAGTTGGCTTTTTAAAGTATAACTAGTGGTTTGGAAAAAACTATTAGGTATAGAATCATCAACTACTGTATTAATTCTAAAAGTTTCTAAATAACCATAATAAGTAGTTCCAGATAAAACTATTTGAGCAGTGGAAGCAAAACAGCCATCAGTTAAAGTAAATTGTTCAGTAACCATAGCTCCTTGATATGGGGAAATACCATCAATACTTGCTCTTTTCACCAAGCCAAGACTCCAATGAAATTCATTAGCCGATTTTTCAGCCCCTTGGACACAATATCCACTAAGTTTTAAAATAGTTAAATTAGTAGTACCAGTTGTTACGAATTTATTATGAATAAAGATTAAAAATGTAATATTATTATAAACTATACCACTAGTGCTACTTGTACTAGTATTTTCAAAACTCATAACTTTTGTATGATATAATTCATTATTATAGAGTAATCCAGTACTGCCAGTATCTGGAGCCACAGTGCTTCCATCATATAAAGTATCATCATTTCTAATAATTTTAAAATTTAATTCTCTTTTAATTGATTCAATACTTACCATACAAGATAAATCAAAATTACGGGAATAAGATAGATTTTGATAGGTTTCTGAATAACAACTTGCTTGAGAACTAGCATTAAATGATACTTTACTAGCTAATTTAGTTTGACGAATACTAGTGGTGATATTATCAGCTTCCATTTCTTTTTGCTGATCAAACAATGTGGATCCACCATAAAGGTTATTAGCTTTTAAAACTAGGGTTTTATCTTTATATCTACCTATTTTTAAAAAATACTTTAATTGTTGCCCATTAAGCTGAGATAAATATTTAGCATTTTCAGTATTAATAGCTAAATTTTTATAAGCCAACCGACGGTCAATCAAACCGATCTTATCATATAAAATATTTTGAGCTTGAACAAAAGAACCTGCTGGAGCAGTTTGTGAGTTATTCTTATTATTAAGTCCAGTAAACTGAATGGGGATTCTTTGCTTTGGTAATGCCATATATTAAAATACCCACAAGTTTATAGTTACATCAGCCGTAGCCGATAATGTTAAATACTTTTCGTCCTTAGCGGTATACCAAATCTGGGAATTAGCGTTTTGACTACCAAGACGGTAATCTGTTAACATTTTTCCTAGTTTATGTTCCACTTTATTACTTCCCGCTTTTAATACCACATTAGATAACAATTGCTCATCTATAATTGTACCAGGTTTAAAGTTAGCTGTAAAATAGGATATTAAATTATCCTGGAGTGAGCTAATTTCTTTATTATTAGTAATGAACTGTTTAAAAGCTTTCATTTATTAATCCTTAATAACGACCAAAAGGGTAAATACCATTTTGATTATTAACATTAGTGATGGACCCAGAGTTTGCTGCGTCCCGATTAGCGGCTGCCGATTCAATCCTAGCCATAAGACCTGCTTTTTCAGCCATTAATACTGAGACATCTTCTTGCTCTTTAGATAAGCATTTAATAGCCGCATCTACCACAATATATTCTTCCCAACCATTGAATCCATTAATAGTATCAGAATCACTAACCATTCTAGCAAGTAAAGGTACATAATCTAAGCTAATGGAATAAGGGGATTGAGGAACGGGCATTAATCGCATTCTATTACCAGTGAGAGCATACCAAGGGGCAGAATCGTACCAAGTTAACACTCCCTGCATAGACATCTGATTACGGTCACCCCAGTTGAATCTTTGCATAGTAACATTAAGACCACCAGGGATTACCATCTCAGCTCCAATTAATTTATAAAAATCATCCGGGAGAGCGTATTCATTAACTCCGTTAGTTAACGCAAAAACATAATTACTTGAGAAATAATAAGAACCATATTTTTCAGTCAGTAAGTCGTATAGTTCAGCAGCGGAGGCGTTGATATAACCATTTAGATTAGAATCAGTAACAAAGTTACCCACTTCTTGGTTGGCTCTATCTCTAGCTCTGGTACGTAATTCTAATAGTGTAACTTGCATAATTTCCCCTTAAAATAAAAAGCCCCTACACATCGTTTAAATGTAGTAGGGGCCAAATAGACTAGGAACAAAGGAGGTGATTAAAAAACCCAGTCTACTTTAATATTATTCCTTAACCATTTCTACTAATGACTTAATAGCCTCAGCAAATGCTTTGGCGTCTTTTGCTTCAATCGCATCTAATGCTTCTTGGGCAGCCGCTTCAGTGCCGTCCATTGAAGAATCTTCTGCAGGATCCGCAGTCATATCTACATCTTCTTTCGGGGCCGATTTAGCAGCCATCATTTTTTCAATAATTGAACTAGCCATAATTGCCTCCTTATGAAGTTGCCATTAAACCAGCAGTTTTTAAAGCTGCGATTAATTCGTTTACTTTAGCTTTATTAGAATTTGCGAGTGCGATTGCAGTAGGTAAGTCAGTTGCGTCCGCCGTTGCGATTGCCGCCACTACCGTAGATACTCTTGCTGAATTTGCGTCAATAGCTGCAATGACTTCTTTAGCACTGTTAATATCTGCTAAGCCTTGTTTCATTACTAATTTAGTTTTATTTGATAATGCCATAATTTTCTCCTGTTAATAAGTTTAAGTTAAAAAAAACAGGGGGAGTATTTCATCCCCCCATTCTAAATTACTTAAGCTTGATTACTCCGTTGTGTCCGATTGCTTTACAACCAAGTTCACAATACTGAGCCAAACGAATAGAGTAAGATGGGTCAGCATCTACCGTAGGGTCAGTGTTAGGGTCACGCATCAAATCTTTTCCGTCAAGGTCAAGAATTTCAGGTACGCCATCTAACGAGTACAATTTCCAAGAATCCATTTCAAGAACATAGGCACGGTCATCTGGACAGTTATAATCTGAAAGAACTTCAATCGCTCCAGCAGAAGTATCCATTTTCAATGACTGAACACCGAATTTCTTGTTTTCTTCAGAGTCAACGTAACGAGTCTTAGCACCTAAGGCAATAGTTAAGTCAGCGAAAGTCATTGGAGAAACGATGATAACATCGAGCATCCCTTGACCAATCGTTTGTACTCTAGCTACCCCACGGATAAGAGCTTCATCAACTGCGAAAGACGAACCATCAAAGAATACCCCAGAAAGTAAGCTAGACACTGAACGGTCAACGTTCATGAAGCTATCGCCCGAAGTAGGTTTGGTGAACGGCAACCAACCAGCAAGACCAGTAATAGCCACACCGTAGTCATACGCATTGAAGATATAAGTAGAAGAACCAGTTAAATCAGAACCAGCAGTCATCGTAATAGTACCTGCTTCGTAGTTCACTGAAAGAACTTCTAAGATATTAGTAACCGGAGTACCACCAGAAACAGCCGAAACCGTTTGAAGTAATTGGCCAGGTTGAACTGAAAGAATATCGTTAGCGTTCGTAACAGTCAAAACTTGACCTGATTTAGAACCAACAGTAGCGATGATACCAGTACCAGAACCGAAAATTTCTCGGCCAGTAGCAGTTGCCATGTTGTTAATCTTAGCGTCAATTTCGTATACACGAGCTGCGATGAATGCGCCATCATTACCTTTAGATGCACGAAGCAATTCGTCAGTAAAGGGAACTGATGCGAATTTTTTCTTACGTGACAAAAGATTGAAGTTAGCGAATTTAGATGCGTTACGAGCAGCTTGAGCCCGAGCAAAGTTGCTTGAGTTTACAGCTGGTAGCATCCCATGGCAATACTCCAAGGATGTCATCTCTCCATCTGCCACATGGCACGATGCCGTAATCCCGCAAAAA
>JAOYMO020073200.1:0-10179 GCA_025802455.2 Iodosphaeria phyllophila
CCAAGTATTGTGCTAGTACGACGGTTGATGCTGGATCTGGCCAGGTGAACGATGGACCGAGACGTTCTTAAATCGTCTCAGATCCTACCTCAAAACCAACCTCGAGCGTCATCAAGCCCGCTGTGACCAGCAGGTCTGGGAAAGACGGGCTCTGAACATCAATCTCCCTTGATTACTCCCGAAATCGCAAATTGTGCAGGCCTTCAATCGTGTCATCCCAGTCGTATTTATTCTCCAGGTTTAGACAGATCGCTATGCTTTGCCGAAAATTGCAGCTCTCGGATCTGGCGGCGCAGAGCGCACCTACCTGCCATATCCGGGATCTTGTTTCTTGACAGCAAGGATGCTATCATCGCCGAGAGGCTCCACCCCTGGCTAAGAACAAATCATGTTGTCCAGTTGCAGGTAATGTTATCCGTGCTGCGACTCACTTCGTCGGATAGGTTCCAACGTCGCCAAAGAGGGGGTTTCACGCTCCTTTGTAGAGATGCTTCTTTAAAAGATAAGCCTCGTGAGACCGATATATCATAGTATCCTTCCTCCGTGTTCGGGACGATGATATCGTCACAGAATGATTGATACCTCTATTCTTCCGAAAGTCTGTGGACACGTACCCAAAGTACTTTACAAATTAGACGGAAGGTATCAAAGTCATTTCACCGTCAGCTGTCCATAGAGTAAAGTAGTTTGAATTCGTATGATAGTGTGAAAAGCCACCAAAGACAACTGTGTTTATAGGGTTTGCCAGTGCTCCTATGAAGCACTACTTCTTCGAGCGGTCAGCCATTTGGAATATTGCATTCTTGCGCCGGTTACCCCATGAACAAGCCATCAATATCAGTAACACAGCTTGTGTGTAGTGACACGGAATTCACAAATGAAAGCAGTGTAACTCTGGTTTTGAAGAACACAACAGTTCATTTGTGTGAGAGCCGCATAGCAGCATTTGATGGGTTGTTGCGGATGTCGAGCTGCTGGTCGGTGGCGGAACATCAACACGCCGCATTTCGCATTTCACGTGCACGACACGCCTGGGCACAAATACCCATGGGCCATATGTACGAAGTAGCTCAGCTTGCTCTACTCCCGGGAATAACTGCTCACCGTCATGGTGCGAACGTCAGCATCGGTTTGGATTGACATCGATTCCCCACTGGAAAACTCTGGTTGGTCCTGTTTATACCAGCATCTAAAGGTCATCTATCCGACTTCGTGATTTGTTCAAATTCGGTACCCGAACTTTCGGGGAGTACTGAAGAATCCTAGATGCCGATGATAACGGCACGACATTTCTGCCCCCAACAATCGACACGGTCCATTTGATACCCCCTGGAAGTACTTGCAGTAAATACGTCCTGAAATATGATTCCCCCATCTTTGATGACGGTGCGAAGCCAGGAGAATGTAAGTTTCATCATGAGTTTTTTTGTAGACACTGGGTGGTAAAATGGCACCGGAGACCAAGGCAACAAAACGTAGAGAAGCATGCCATTCCAAATACCGATCCTACCCCGATTTTGGCCAAACTGGATAACCAACAAGAACTGTGAACTGGAAACTTCGGAAAGTCAGTTGGTCTGTGTTAATTTGTTTAAGACAGAAATGCGGTAGTTGACTCCGCTGGAAAACAAGTGTACCATGCGGGCGGTAGAGCTCCAGCCTCCTGAACAATACCACGAAGATGTATCGACAGCTACACAGTACTTCGTAAGAAAGGGCGCTATCTTGGCAAGCCCAACGGTGATCCGTACCGCCAGAATTCAGCTCCTCGTATGTTCCTTGTTGAGATTTACCAGTGATTGATGGGAATTGATGACGGGCAATCCTACCAGAAATAACTGAGAAACGTGACCGATTACATCTAGCTACTCATTCTCTTAACAAAAATATGGCGAAGAGCGTCACGGTTCCAACGAAATGCATGCTTCACAGTCTCTCATTTGGGCTTGTCAGTATCAACCATGCGGACACTGAATCTGCAAGCACTTGGGCCAACTATCGTTGTGTTAAAAAGGTTAGGGCAGCTTGTGTGGCCCTGATATTTGCAGTGTCGTTACATGTATGAGGCATAGCTTTCATGGACCCCTTTCAACCTAGCTTTCTACGGTACAGCTTTTGTAGTGTGAAATACTGCATTACTTCTAGCTCCATTGAGAGCCGGTGTGCTTCCATGCCGGGTCTCCGACACCCCATCCGAATTACCCGGACAGGACTGCCAGTACCTCAGGACAGTATTTGTGATCACCATAGTCTATGCCTCTTTGTGAATGATTGATGCTTTGTGAGAGACTTGTGTAAACTGCTTGGGATGTCGCAAACTGTTTGATAGAGGGATGATAAACTAAAAGATATCTAGAAATCTAGATGGTCTCATTGAAGCCTAACTCGCCAAGTCATGCAGAGCTGGGATAGCCGAGGGCTGTAAGAAACCCCCTGGTTGTGGAAACTTTACTTTGCGCTGTAGGGAAATTGGTCCTGCCCTTGCTGACGCGCGCTTCGGGATAAACACATGGGGAAGGTAGGGATGATCGGAACCGAGCTAGAGCGGGAATTGCATCGCCTATGTCAAGCACGAAATACTATGTCATGAACATTAAGGAGAGAAAAAGGCAATTTCCTAATCAGCAGCCAAGCCGAAGCCGCATAGCCTCTTTACAGTAGACTAGAAATTGCAAGGGTAGTCAGTTGACAATCATTTGCTCTTGTTGCTGGGTAGCACGGTAGTTTTGACAGATGAAGGTGCAAGTTCGCACGCTAGGTTTGCGGCTACCCATCGATGACCATGCAGTCGGTTTGGGCGAAGCGCGCTAAACGCAAACCGATAGATAGCATTATGATTCTGGCCGAATTTGAGAGGAGAGGCAATGAGGTGTTGTACCCTGGTCGCGTCGGCTGTGAGAGTTGTGAGAGGGGCGACCTGCCTCGAAAATTTGATGTTAGCGCGACGCCGGGAATTTGTGATTTATCCCGAGTCGGTATGAAACAGGTTCAAAACAAAAAGCAGGCCTGGAAGCTACAGTCAAAGCCAATTTCATGTCGAGTAGCAAAACGGGTTGCAAGACAGATATTCTTTGAAGCCTAAAATGCGAGTGTGTAGGTGCCGGAAATCCCCAACACAGGTCCGAGACTAACCATGCAACGTTTGAGCACATCCCTTCTGATTCACTCGCAGCGTGTACGAGGACATTACTATCTGTACTGTGTGTACACCAGACGGGATCCTAGTGATCATCATAGCGGGATGAGGCCTCAGCCCTGGTGGCGTGGCGACCAACGAGAGGGGCTGCGTTCGAATGCTCATTGCTAACCTGTCGCTTCATGTAGTATCACAGTGTGACTAAAATAGTAGCTGTGATAAGCCATCTGCATAGTCCAGAGCTAAGCTCATTAAAATCTCCCCATGTCCCGATGATCGTCTCGTGAATTCGATGATCCATTTGGTCTCCTGCTTCACAGGACTTTCTTTCAGGTCATTTTTCTCAGCGTCGTCTTGGAAGGTTGCATAAGCACGCTGACTTAGAAACTCATTCGCTGGAATTGGAACCGGATCATTCCCTCGCTACACAGTGATCCGTGAAATATATAGTTAATAACAACCAAAAAGGTATATCGCCAACGGACGCTCAACCTGGGATCGAAACTCATCGAAGCTGAAGAGAACTGAGCGCAACGGGACGATGGATCGTGATCTAGAGGACCATACGTCTGGTTCGCGCGACGATTTTGAATATGTGCCACTGACCGAGGGACGAAACATTACGCCTCGGATCTCTGGATGGAGCCATGACGTTCCATCGGATTTCTCATCACATACGACCCTGCCACAACCAGCTCCGAACGCGGACTTTTACGACATGAGCGGCAACACCGGGGCTGCCCATGATGATGGAGCTGGACCCTATGAGACCTTTCGGCCTCTTTCACAACCAAGAAACCGGAATGAAGAAATGACGTCGAACTTGGCAACGCACATCAACGGGTTGACGACGGCGGTGCACGGGTTAACCGAAAGACAATCGAATTTGGAGCAAACAGTTCAACGAGGGGTAAGCTATCTTGTGGGTGGCTGTTGTCGGAAGAACTATGAGTGCTAACAGTGCCGGAAAGTTTCAAACAATGAATGAAACTTATGTGTCCTCCATGACCGAGATGAACGAGAAGATTGGGTCACTCCAAGTGGCACAGATGAACACAGCGGGGCCAGGTCAAATGAGGAGGAAAGTAACGAGGAAGGGTAAAAAGAATCGGAAATCCATGCTTGTGCCTGGATGGAAGCGACGAGGTTTACTTCCGCACTGGACCCTGATCCCCGAGGCGAGGAACTCTCAAGATTACTCCGACGGAGTCAAGTGGTGCATTACGTTCATCGTTGCGGTTGCCGGAGCGGCAGCACCTATTGGTTCCGCTATTTTGTTCCGTAAGTGTAACATAATCCCTTGTTGGATATGCATAGCTGACTCATTTTAAGCTGCGCTCATGGACATGGCCAGAGAACTACACACGACGGAGTCGGTTGGCAATCTCTCAGTCGCCTCGTACTTGTTAGCCATGGCAATTGTCCCGCTTTGGTGGTCATCATTTTCCGAGCTTTTGGGACGCCGCACAATTTATCTCGTATCCTTCTTCATTTCAGTGGTTTTCAACATTCTCGCGGGACTAAGTGTTAATGTGGGAATGCTTATCGCTATGCGTGTTCTGAGCGGTGGCGCTACGTCATCAGTACAGGCCGTCGGTGCTGGAACGATTGCTGATGTCTGGGAGCCGAAGCATCGAGGAAGGGCCATGGGTATATTCTTTCTCGGTCCTCTCCTCGGTCCTTTAGTTGCGCCCCTCATTGGTGGTGTCCTGACTGGGACATTTGGATGGCGTAGTACCATGTACTTCTGCGCTGCTTACAATGCCACGATCTTCCTTCTTGTGCTTTTGTGCTTGCCGGAAACACTCGCCTCCCGCAAGAGGATCAATACTCCGTCGATGCAGATGCCAGTCTCTACCGCCGGCCTATCTCGAAACCCGTCAGTTCGGTCGATCCAAATTCAGACACGACGAACTACCAAATTCGTCAACAGATTTTTCATTCAGCCTTTATCGATCGTTACCTACCTCAAATTTCCTCCCGTCGCTATTACGGTTTTTTTCGCAGCTGTCACATTTGGTTCGCTCTACGTTCTTAATATCTCTATTCAGGCGGCTTTCTCCGCCCCACCATACGGATTCAACTCGACTATCGTCGGTTTGCTCTACATTCCTAATTCTCTCGGGTATATGTTGTCCGCTATCATCGGAGGCAAGCTCATGGACAAGATGATGGTTCGCAAGGCTGAAAAAGCAAACCGATATGATGATGATGGCAAATTGATACTCCTGCCTGAGGATCGTATGGGCATCAATGCCTGGATTGCCGCTACGTTGTATCCTGGCGCCCTAGTATGGTACGGTTGGATCGTTCAATACGGCATGCATTGGGCCATTGCAGCGGTTGCCAACCTCTTTTTCGGTATCGGATCCATGATCGTGTTCAGCACTGCGACAACCATGTTGACGGAATTTATGCCTAAACGAAGCAGTGCGGGTGTCGCATTGAACAACTTGGTTCGCAATTTATTCTCCGTCGTTGGAACCGTTGCTGCCGAACCACTTCTCAAGGCCTTGGGCCATGGCGTCCTGCTTACAGGTATGGCCGTGATTGCATGGATTAGCGGTAATGTTGCTATCTGGCTCCTTAGGACGAAAGGTCCCAAGTGGAGGGCAGCCATGCAAGCCAAGCACAAGCCTCCGCAGACGAAACCCCCTCAGTAAATGTATTCGTTGGCTGCAAGATGAGTAGATGAAACATGGTTCAAGTTGGCATGTTTATACCAACGTTAATCAGTTGATGACGGATGATGAGTAGATAGGAGGAAAGGAGGTGCTGTTCTTGGCAGATACGTATGCATTGGGTGGAGTTCTGGAGTGCTGGTATTTAATTCCCCCGCTGTCACAGTAAAATAACTAGATTGCTTCACATAATCTTCGATTCTTACTGTAAAATACGATTTTAGTACAATAGCAGTTCATATCCTGAAATCATGTTTGCAGGCCATCTGCTATCCAGTAGCTCTCTTGGCTTCAACTGCCATGGTGATTTCAATCATGGCCACTTATTCCCACGTAATCAACCATAGACGAAATTTGTTGTCTCATCCATAGAATTTTTCTACCACTATCAAGATAAGGCTTGGAACTTAACCTGGTTAATAGAAGTTGCCACACGCTACAGAACTAGAAAGAAAACCATCGCAGGGAATCCGCGCTCTTTGCTCCTACATGGAGAAGACAAGCTTCGGGTGGTACAGGCTTCATTACCCGCCAGACTTCAAAACGGCTCATAACGCCTCGTTCCTCCTCAGTTCCCCTAGGTCGCTTTGAGGCCGGGTGGGTAACTATAATGCAATATATTTGTCGCCATCACGGCGCAGCTGGGCTAACTTTTGCGCCTCTAATTTGGCCAGGTTATTACGGCTTTAGACGTTCAGGCTTTATCTGACCAACCGAACAAGACCTCACTATGACCTCGTGTTGAAACTTCTCCAGGCCAGCGTATGGCTCTGTAGGAACTTCCTCTGACCATCGTATTGTGCCAATAATACGCCCCAATTCCACTACACTGACGATTCGAGATGAGGTGAGGGCCCACGATCTAACTCTAGTCTTTGATAAAGGGTGCTTAAAAGATTAACCCTAGAGAAAACATATTTACAACCCATATTGCTAAAAAATAATCGTTGATATCCGAAGCTTGTGTAATATCTATAGATGGAGGAGCAAGCTGGTAGATTTACTGTGATAGGTGAAGGGTAAGTAGTTTACATGCGCACTTGTATACATACCCTCAACAGTAACTAGGCGATATAGCCCATCAACCTGCATCAATTGCGTCAAGTTCATCTTATCTGTACATTCATGCAATGACGATAGGATCCGATCTAATTCCAGTATAGAGAACCTATGCAGGTGTATTCTGATCATGAGAAAGCGATAGAGCTGAGTATCACGGAGAGCCGCACCATAGAGTGAGACAGGCTATTTTTCATATTTCATGAGACTCGTGATGCAACTTTCCTGAAGCCCAATCTCAACCAACTTGAAGTCATCTTCAGACCTGGCCGACCCATGAAGACAAGGGACTTAATAACTTCATCCAATCTAACCTCCAAAGACTGTTCTCGCCACCGCGTGGCACGTTGTTCGTGTCCTCCGTCCTTGCTATTAGTCGTGTTCCACGACGCTGGTTGTGATCCCCTGGCACAACGCAGATCTTCACGATTCCCGGACGCCAGACTTGGGATATGAGCAGATTACCTTGGTCTTGTAGCTCCATTTCTTCCCGAAACCGTATGTTCTTGTGTTCTTCCATACGCAACTTACTAACAAGCACAGCAAATTTTCATGATTTGGTTGACATAGATCGACACAAGTCTGTCAATCATTAGGCCGGCCGACCTTGTTCGCAAGACAGAATGGCGTTCGCTACGCACCAGATTTTAGATTCCATAGCATGCTGAGCAGATCTTCTCATTTCTCGTATTTCTTCAGCACAACACACATTAGGCTCATAGCGTGATGGCTTAGACCCAAGAATTTGGCGAAGTTAGAAAAAGCACACCGATGAAAGTGTTCCTAACCATACTGATTCAAATAGCATTACATCTAATCTCAAATTGTTAGTCACAAAGCGTTTGAACAGAAAATTCATGCTAAGCCAGCATATGTATGGATTGTATGATATCTGGAAGATAACCATGCCCAGGAAACCCCTCTGTCCCGTAACCCGGATGCCCAAGATCAAGATACATGTATATAGCCTTCATCCAGAGTGCCCAACCTCCATCCCGATTCCGGTCTAATCTATTTAGGATGCTCGAGCCGATGTGCTGTCTGAAATGCATCCGCCGGATCGAATGTCTGAACCGAATGAATTGAATAGAGTCAAGCTACCATACGAACGAAACGCCTAGGTCGCAACAAAAACCAAGAAGACTATGTTCTCAAGCTGAAACGAATCTTCATCTCACCCCTCCGTACCCTCCTAATCATTCGTTCGGGTCTTCGGCTGGCTTGGAGCTGGATAGTTGATGGTCAGGATTTGATGGCTGAGCGCCGGGCGTTTGATGGTAATAACGAGATTCTGAACCGGGAACACTCTGTAATTTTTTGGCAGCGGCTAAAAATTGACTTGTTTCAATATCCGGAGACTGTTTTTGCTCATAGTGCTGAATGAGCTTCTCGAACGAATACTCTCTATCATATTGCACGCCCAGCTCTCTTTGTCTTTGTAGCATCCAATTTGCAACAGCTACCTCGAAAACATTGCGCCCCGCCCCGTCATTAAGGATCCAGCCTTCCAAACCTCGATGTTGGAAAATACCAACAGATGATCGGGATAATGTGAAGTTTTGACACTTGGCGCACTGATGTGGACTTGTCATAAGGTTGAGGCTATAAGTGGAATACTTCTCATCGCCTGTTGAGTCTACGCGTTTATATAGTAACGTCTCCAGCCTTACACGATTGGCGAAATCGACAAAAGAGGCGCCTACGGCCCGACTGCGACCATGCCTTGGTGATTCATATCACCCGTCTGGTCGGTAATCGATTGAAGCACCTCCCATTTAGATCCATTTACCTCCATTCTCGCTGTCACATCGCTATGATCCATGTGAGAACACAGACCAACAAAGAATTCTCTGCGACCAACTCGGGAAATGTTCTGTTATCAGGCACGGGTCTTGCCACCTTGTCTGTGTTGAAAATCTGGCCGTTTTAGACGACCGGTCATGCCAATATGGACTACCCGCCAGGCCTTGACGCGTCCTCTGGCTACCTCCCAGTTCAAACCCCCCTCCACCAGGTGAGAAATAAAGTCGCAGTCGGTTAATGGGCTGCCCCACCTATTGTACGTTTGTTTCTCGCCTGGTGGAGCCCCCTAGCAGACTGTCCCCTCCAGATTCCGCGTACGGACCTTGGCACCTAGGACTCGTGTCATGCTACCACTGCTTGGGCAAGTTCAAGTCCAGCTGCCTTCCATTTTGCGTTTTCAATATTGAAATACCTACCCAAACGGTTTTCACCTGTCACCGTAAGCCATGGGGTACCATAGGGATGATCTACTCTTGAGACTACACAGTTGGGATTGCGATTCGGTTGGTTCAATTTGCGAATTACCCCCGTGCCTCCGAAAGTCTGTGGACAGTTGGGCACAGAAGCACTTTCGGAATAGCAGCTACGATGCCGAGCTTTTGCTGGAGGATTCTCAAAAACAACAAGAGCACCGCTATCGATCAATAGCGAGCTATTTTGGTATCCATGGCCATGTGATAGCCTAGATTGGGTTGCTCTGACTCTCCAGAACGGGTTGTTTCAATCAGGCTTTGACATCACTAAGGCTAGTATGGTACTGACAGAATTTTGAGTGCCTGTCCAGACTTCCGGAAACACGGAGGTAGCATTTCAGGTCTGAAATTGACACACACTCCAGCTTTTCGACGAACCCAGCTGCCGGTTCGCCCCCCACGCGTGACATCGATATCTCGGAATTGGAAAAGAGGCCCGCACCCTGCAAGAAAATCAGAAATCCAATTTGTCTAGTTAAGTTACCTTTTATCTAGTAGCATGGTCTAGACAAAATAACGTGCGCTCCGAAACCCCACATCGCATCAATTTGCTGGTGCACCCTCCATCACCATCAGCTTTATCTCCTTGAGCGCCGCAAGTGTACCACGGTCTGTGCATTTTCGGAAAGGTTGCAGATTGGCTGGATTTTACCACAAAGAACGGCGTGACGTAAGAGAGATGTACACAGAACATGTGAAAGGGTTTGGACTTGTCGCAACTGGTAATCAATTAACATCTAAATGCAGGCAAGCCAGATGGGCTGGCTCTACGGGTTGGGCTGCGACAGGTTTTTGGGAGATTGACTCTTGGCCAGCAGCGAGGCACACATTATGAGTACTGGCAATGCCATGGAATTCATCTTTGAGAAGGCCGCTGTTGGGAAGAATGGCGCTCTCATAAAAATAAAAATAAAATACCAGATGCGGAGGAAGCTGATGCTATCATAGCACAGGTGGGAGGGCAGAATAATCCATACTTTACTCCGTATTAGAGGTGCATTACTCACTGTGCCAAAGATCTAATAGC
>JAOYMO020073286.1:0-10175 GCA_025802455.2 Iodosphaeria phyllophila
CCGGCCTGCAGGTCGACGTTTTCGCCATAGGCCGTCGCGGTCTGGCGCTCCGGCCGGACCTCGATGCGGTAGACCGGCTCGTCGGCGGCGAACATGCTGGTGAGGCCCGCAAGCTGCGGCGACAGTTCCGACGGGCTGACCGCCGAGCGCGAGATGCGCGTGACCGTGCCGCGATAGGTCCCAAACTTCTGGTACGGATAGGCCTGATAGCGCAGCAGCACCTTCTGGCCGGGATTGATCTGGTGCAGCAGAGCGATCAGCCGCTCGATTTCAGGTCCTGCGGAAGCTGGCATGGGTTAGATACTAGGGTGAGTTGGGGGAGCGGTCATGAACAAGATCACGCTGCGCGTTCAGCTACTCACGTCCCGTGGATCAATTTCGGCCGCCGACCGCCTGGCGGCCGCCGCCAAACTGCAAGATCAAACCCTTGCCCTGGTACGGCGTATCGCCCCGAGAACCGTCGCCGTCTATGTCCCGTCCGCCTCGGAACCCGGCGGCCCCGACCTGCCCGACGTCCTCCGGGCCGCCCTCCCGCCGGGCGGCCGCCTGCTCCTGCCGGTTCTGCTGCCCGACAACGACCTGGACTGGGCGCTCTGGAAGCAGGCCGAGTTGGCCTACTACGACCGGCGCAACAAGGAGTACGTGTCCGCGATAGTGAGTCTCTGACTGGGACTAGCCCACACAGCGGTGCTAATTGCACAACTGTGTGTGGCGATGGCTAAGTCAGCCAACAAGAGGAAATGGAGAGTGACATGAGTGAACCAATGGAACCACTCAAGAGGAGCTTCGACATGGTTCACCCCCAAACGGGTGAAGAGTTCGAAGTCCAAGTCACCGTCACAGGTCACATCGACCCGATGGCAGCAGCCGCTGCCATCATGGCATTCGCCAGCGAGATGGACCGGGCAGTGAAGATGTCCGAAATGGCAGCAGCGATGCTCCACATGGGCGTCCCACAGGAACAGATCGAGCAGATGCTCGGCCTGGACATGCCCTGCATGAACGAAGGCCACGGACACGCGGTCGACAACAGTGCTGACGCGGACAAGATCCTCGCGAGTGTCACCGATGAAGGGTTCGACCAGTTCCTCCGGGAGCTGAGCTGAGTCCTGAGTGTGACTAGGCCACACCAGCCACCCACGTGAAAACAGGATTACGCCTGCAATAAACCGTGGGGATTAGTTGGTGTGTGCCGATGGTGCATTCAGTACCAACGAGAGGAGAGAGACAATGGACAAGACAGACCGTTGCGACCGTTGCAGTGCTGAAGCCATGAACAGATGGCAGAAGTTCGGCAACCCCGGCGACCTGTACTTCTGCCAACACCACCACAACACCCACGAGGATTCTCTCAAGGCTCAGTCGTGGACGTTGGCCGAGTCGAAGCTGGTGCCAGCATGATACTGGCCACCGACGAGGAGTTCTACAAGTTCCTCAGCACCACCCCGGGAGCAATCGTTGCGGTTGCAGTGATAGCCGCAGGTTGTTTCTACATGTGGCTGTTGCTGAAATGAGCTACGACACGGAAACGGGCATGGACCTCGCCGACTACTATCCGCCAGGAGTGGATGACTCTGTGAGAGTCGTCCGAGAGATGATCGAAGAGATAGATCCAGACGAATACATGGATCTGTGCTACGAGCACGTCGGCGAGTTCTACAGCCAAGACGCAGCAACATGGTGCGCAGACATCCAAACATGGGAAGGCGAATCAGGCCACACGTTCTACCTGAAGGACTTCCTCCCATGTGAAGACGATTGCCCCTGCCAAGGAGTCTGATGGTAGCGAGCAGCACCCAATGCTAGATGCAGGGTGCTGCTCAGTGCAATCAGGCACTACGAAAGGAAGTGGAGAATGGCAGAGTACAAGCTCGAAGTATTGGAGCGTGTCAGTGGCTACAAGACGGTCTACTACCTGGTAGAGGCCGAAAGCTTCGATGATGCCATCGAGGAGTACCACAACGGTAACGCAGAGTGGTACGACGACGACGGCTTCGATGAAGAATGCACTGACGACTGCGACATCAACGAGGTCACGCACACCAATTGCGGTGAGCGTGAAGGTTACTGCGAATGCAGTGACGAGGAGGACGAACGGCCAGAAGTCGAACCCAACCCCGACGCGAAACGCAGTGGGGCTGGTGGCGTCTTCCAACCGTCCGCGTTCCTGCGTGGCGACATGGTCGTCGCAGCCGACGACTACACCAAGAACATAGTGGACAATCGGCTGTACAGCGGGAGCAACGATGGCACCTACATCTTCGAAGTCGAACAGATCGGAAATCTCGACGCCGACAACGAAAGGTGCTTCATCTTCAACCATCCCGATGGTTCACGTGACAGTTTCTACGTGAACGACGAGTGCCGATTCCTGTCCGTGAGGCCAGGTATTGGCGAAGTGCCCGACGAGGTCCGTCAGGCTCTCGAAGAGCGGGAAACGAAGAAAGCCGCAGCAATCCTCCAACTGGAGGAGCAGAAAGCGGTGAGTGATTTGCTCGACGTGTTCTGAGTCATGAAGCTCACAAAAGCCGGGATTCAACAGAAAATTGAACAGGCTGAGGAATTCAAGCGTGACTCAAAGAGCAACGAAGCAAAGTGGTACTGGCAGGGCGTCATCGACGGTCTACAGGCCGCGCTAGGACACTGAGTGTGTCAGCCAGCCCATCAGCCAGGTATGTTGGTGGGTTGGATGATCTACTCAGATCACCACAAGCAGAGGAGAGAGAGACATGGCGAGCAAGCAAAATTGCATCGAATGGTTGGGTGAAATCAACCAGACGATCAACCGCGCCGTCGACCAAGGTGCCAAGCCAGAGGCCATCAAGCTACTAAAGAGGTCTCGCGGCTACTTCACCGAAGGTGTCGACAACGAGAACCGCGACGAACGCGACTACGCGTACGAGATGGGGAAGAGCGTGTACAGCAATTCCCGGGACTACTGGGCTGGTTAGGCTGAGTGTGTCAGCCAGCGCATCACATAGTGGGTGCGTTGGATGATCTACTCAGATCAACTTAGAGAGGAGAGAGATGACTAGGCGTACCAACGCACAGATCGCCGAAGATGAAGCGAAGGAGCAGCGTGAAGCAGATGCGATGACTGTCCTAGCTGCGGCGGCGCTCATGGATGCCTACGGTGTCCCAGCGTCAGCTAACGTCCTCCGGGTCGTTGGCCAATCTATATGGGAAGGGAAGCGTGAACGAATTTCAGAAGGTCCTTGATAAGGGCCGCATTCAGTTTTTCCGCAACATTCCATGGGACACTTTCAAGTACGCCCTGGGTGATGCGGGGAAGAATCCTGGCACGAAGGTTCATGTGTTCAGGATTAGAGGTTTGCTCATCATTTGGTGAGAAGTGAAGAGGTGGTGCCGCACGATAAGGATGGCTCGCGGTTAAATTGGGACAGAGTAACCAAACTCTGAAAGCGCTCGGTAACACATCCCCAGCCACCCCACACGGAGAGGCCGTAGCTCAAGTCCCCGGAATAGAGCAGCGCAGTGGCGCAGATGCAGGTTCGAGTCCTGTCGGCTTCACGAGGAGACATGGAGGGTATGTGCAGGTTCAATCCCTGCCCCGGGTGTAAAAAGCCCGGGTAGCCCAATGGTAGAGGCCCCACCATGTCTCCCAACAGTTAGTGCAAACCGAAAGAAGGAGGAGAAATGTGAACGGCGAAATAACAGTCATACAGCAGTTCCTCATGCGAAATATCCCAAACCTAAACGAATGGGCCGCAGAAGAACTAGCTAGCGGTGTCATATCCGCGTTGACCGGTGCCGATCTTTACATCCGGCATGAATCGGAGTTGTGATGTTGAGCAACTACGAATTCCTGTACCACTACACACCACTAGAGGCACTTGACGTCCTACGCCTGGATTATCAGGCAGCGGGCGACATGGTTCCCTTGGAGGTTGTCATGGTTCACATCGAACGACTGATGAACGAGGTGTGACATGGAGAGGAACAAGGCAACCATACTCAAGTCAGGAATAGATCCTGATCTGAAACGGTTGAGGAGACTGCAAGCCATCTCCTCCAATCAGAAGAAGAAATACAAGGCCGCACTGGAAAGTGTGGAACATTACTGGGAACAAGTGTTCACAGCAGCAAGTGAGGACACTTCTCAGACTGGGTGACCCATAGGGGTCGAGAGTGAGAGTGAAAATTGAATAACGTGCCACTGCCCGTCATCTACGGAATGATCGTAGGTGCAGGTTGGGCCTTATACGGGGTTAGCCACGGTCCACGTGTCAGCTACCTCCGTATGGAGTATCAGCAAATGAAGGAATCAAGGAAAGGAGAGTAATGGAACCACTAGTATTAGTGGGCGAACACCAGGACGGCCCAGCCGTTACGAGTGTGTGGATCGACTGCGTCAAGCAGGAAGTCTACATGAACACCCGCAACAGCATAGTCAACGGGCAGATCATGCTCACTAATGATGGACCCGAGATCGTCGCGGGTCTGCTGACCCTCGCCTACGAACGAGTCGAGCAAGTCTCCGAAGCTTACAGGCAGGCACAGTTGCAGTTGACTAACCTAGCTAACGCGGCTGAGGCTGACATCAGAATGATCCTCGACGCATGAAGTCAATCATCCACGTAAACCAACACAAGATACGTGCAAGGGATGAAAATCCGTTGCGGGTCAAGACCTACAAGTCCAACACGGAAGCCAACAATGTGGAGATCGTGAAGGATGGTGAGGTCGTGGCGAGGATCGTGTACAGGCCCGAAGATCCGCTTTCGTGCGGGGCTAGGGTGTGGATCGAAACTTCAGAGGAGGTCAGGATCATTGCCTAGCAAGGAACGGCGGGCGAAGGAAGGCTCAACAGCCACCCTCATCACCCGCACGGTAGGTCCCAAACGACACGTCACGATCTACCACAAACAAGGAAACAAGTCCTCCAACGACGTCATGCGTCCAGCGGGGGACTTCACCGTCCACGAGGCCGACGTGCTCGTCCTGCTTTCGGGGTGGGCACGTCGGTCTGAGTGGTCTGAACTGGAGCCGAACGTGTTCGTATCGGTCGGAGAGAAGGAGAAGGAATGATTCAGATAAACATGTCGAGCTACCTCGATCTGACGGAGGCAGATGCAACGGCCCTCGCCAAGCAGAGAGGGTTTGAGATAGTCAGGATTACGGCCCGCGATGGACACTTCTTCGTGGTCACTCGTGATGCCCGAAGCGATCGGATCAACTTCCGCATCGTGGAAGGCAAAGTGAACCACGCCAACATCGGATAGGAGAAGGAATGAAGGTGAACGGCGAGTACCTGTGCGAACTGGTACGAGCACACTACGACGAAGACGAAGAGCGGTTCGAGCGTGTCCTGAAGCAGATCATCGGTTCCCAGATTCGGAAGGGGAACATGGAGGTGGCCGACAGGTTGCAGTCCATTTACGATGAGTGGGAGCCAGGATGATTTACGTAGCTGAGGTCCTGTGGCTCACGTTGGCGCAGGGGCTCGTCTTCCGGCTGTCCGTAGGGACCTGGGGCTGGGGATGAGCTGGACTGAAGGTGTTCATTGCAGACCCTGCATGGGCACCACCGACTGGATCGTAGTCGACGGCAGCTGGACCTGCCACGTCTGCGGCACCAAGATGACGGAAGCGGAAATCCAGATATGGACGGATACACTCAAGATCAGTTAGACCAACAACGATGGGAAGAAGAACTGTATGAAGCGAGCATTGAGCGTCGCCATCGCAGCTTTGTTGCTGCTTGCGACAGGTTGCGCCACGAGCCAGCCCGGAGTGACGAGAGTCTCCAAGGGCCACGACATAACGATCCACTGTGGTAGTTGAGGGACAGCAGGAATGATACTGGCGGGATCAGTGTTGACATGGGTATGATCCCAACAGGAGGAGAAACGTTGACAAGAACATACCCAACACTCGAAATCACCACCACACCCCTGCGGTGGAAGCGAGTGTACGACACCCCACCCAAGCGGTACGGCCCCCGGCCAGCCATGCGGACCCTCTGCGAAACCGACGACGGCATCTACGAACTGCACTTCAAGCGGAACAAATACCTTCGGTACACGGTTTCATTCACCCCCACGGGCGGAGAGCGAATTGACCTCGGACAGTACGTCTCCAGACTCGAATGCGACCTCAGGTTGGCTACCCATCGGCAGACTGGTCGATGAAGGGCAACTGAACTACGAGCCCGCTGAGATCCACGCGTGGGGCTCCGACGAGCCGATTAGAACCATGATCAGTCGGCCTCGGCGTGACATCAACTGGACGATCCGAATAGAACAGGACGAAGAAATGTGGGGTCGCCGCAGACGCGAACAGCAAGAACTCCTCGAAGAGCAGTCCAGGCAGCGGGCGGCACGGCTCCGGGAACTCGATGCGATGATCGAAACCCATCGAGCCGAGATGGATCGCGCAAGCCAGAACGAGATGCAGCGGAGCATCTCTGGCATAACGCAAGCGTTCGGGAACATCAACAGCCCGATGATTACCAACCTCTGGCAGACATTCATCCCAGAGGGCCTTTCTTCGGTAGAAACCGAGAAGCCCCGCCTCTACGGCATGACCGAACGGGACACCGCAGGGATAATCCGCATGCTGGACGGCCACGACCACGGCCTCACCGACACCAGTGCGAGCCTAACCACGGGAAGATTCTCGTTCCGCAGGAGGTATGTACGCACCTCTCAAGGTGGCTTCGACGTGCTAATGAAGCTCGACAAGTGCCTCGTGGTGAACCTCGACCACGGTACCCTCATCTCCCATGAGCGGCTAAACCAGCTGCGGCAAGACATCATCGGGATCTCCGACCTGCACCGCAAGAGCCTCCCCATCGTCACAGTGGGAGAAACGGCCCTGTCCCGCATCGGGGGGCGCCGGTCGAAGCACGTCTACGAGGACATGCGGTTCGTGGCACGCACTGGCATGGAATCAGTGTTCAGGCTAGACGGCAAGTACTATCTGTCGGCCTACGACGAGCAAGAATCCCCCCCGCTGTACTTCTTGTGTCAGCTGCCGGGGAAGGTTGATTCCGTGGAATCCGCGCGGGAATCGTTGAAGCCGAAGAGCGTGTTGGCTGCGGAGAAGCTGGGCCTGGAGGTGCGTCGTCAGGGTGACCTGTTCGCGATCAGGTCCGAGCTGACGGACCTGGAGGCGTTGAAGCTGGGTACGGAAACGGGGGCGGAATTAAGCAAAGTCTCCACCTCAGAACCCATCATGTTCGCCGATTGGACGCCGTGGCAGCGGAACCTATTCGGCCTAAGCGAAAGCGTACTGCAACCAACCCGAGCACGTGGACTGTACGGTACCGCCCACGTGCCCACGAGGACGATCAGGACACCGAAGGGCATGGAGCTGGCCAAGGGCATGGTGGTGCACAAGCCGCCAGGCCGGAAGGCTGATCATGCGCCGATGGATTTGACTGGCGACACGTGGTGGTGGATAGCTAAAAATACTGTGCCCTGCAACTAGTAGGGTGTAGCCTAAGTTAGTACCGTCGAGAGTGTGGGAGGAGGTAACGATATGGGAGTGCAGCTTGCAGACGCAGACGTGAAGGTGTCGCAGGAGCTTCAGGAGGAGATCAACTCGATCAAGTCCGATGCTGGCATCAAGTCCGACCAGGCCGTGGAATACAAGCCACAGGCGTGGACTCGGGAAGGCCACACCGATTAAGTAAGACCAGGAAGCCCCCGGCCCAGTTCATCGGGTCGGGGGCTTTCCCATGGAATAAACAAGCATGATAGTGTGTTCTAATACCACAATGGACTAAATGAATGGGATGGGGATGGAGCGTCAAACCCGATCATGCGGGCAAGCACGATCATGACCGGTCTTTCTCCTTTCAGACTGATGAGTCGTCAGCTGCGCTCCCCCCATCCGAAACCCAACAAGGAGGAAAATGAAAACACTAGGGATTGTAAGGAATCCGTGCTCACTGTGCGAGCAGGAAGCTGACCCCGGCATGTTCTGCTGGGACGACGAAGTGCTGTGCCCCTGGCTGAAACCCACGTACAGGGAAGCACTAGGAATGTCGGAGGAAGAATAGTGGGTAAGCACAAGCTGCCCGACGAAGCCATAGAACACGGCACCCAGCGCAGATACCGCAGAGGCTGCCGCTGCCAGAAATGCGTCATGAACATGCGGGCCAAGCGGAAGGAATGGCGGCTAGCACGCACCAAGCGACCCATCCCCGCCGACCTACACGGCCAGCTCAACTGCTACGTCAACTGGGGCTGCCGATGCGCCCTATGCACCGCAGCCCTACAGAAGACATACGGATACTCCCGCGAGTACCAGAAGCAGAACCGCGAGGAGCTGAACGCGAAACGGTTGAAGTACTACTACGAGGTTGAGAAGCCTCGGGAAGCTGCTGCGCTGAAGGCGCGGGATGAGAAGAGGAGGAACTGCAAGTGAAGGCAATACCGGGACTAGCGTCCATGATGGCAGGCTTGGCCTGCGTCTGGTACTGGTGCAACATTCCAGAACCGCAATGGTACCTGTTGGCCAGCGGCATCTTCGCCATCGTGGTCGGCACAATTTCACTCATGATCGCAGGAACCTAAGGAGAAACGTCACGTGACGAAAGAACACCGAATGAACAGCACCCTGCAATGCCCAGGATGCGGATCGAAACTGGACGGGGCATTCAACCCCTACGGCGGCGATGTGGGGCCATCGGACGGAGATGCCACCCTGTGCGCGTACTGCCGATCCATGGGAGTATTCCGTGGCGACCCCGTCGACAGAATCACCAGACCCACCCTGGAGGAAGAGGCAATCTTCCTGGCCGATCCACAGATTCAGCGGACGATCATGGCGTTGAGGATGGCGAACGAATGATAGTTGACTTGCTGTTGCTGATCCTGGCTGTCGCTGCCCTGTGGCTGCATTGGGACCTCGCGTGACACCACAAGAGCACCTATGCCGACCGATCCCGGGACAGCCACCAGAAGTGGCATGCCCATGCCCGAAGTGTGTCCAGTGCGGGCACAGGGAGGAGATGCACGCCAGGAGTGGCTGCAAGGTGATATTGGAATTGGGGCACAGGTCGCACGAGGCGAACACGGATTGCGACTGCCCGGAGTACCTGGCGTGAGAATCCCCAACCCAGCCGTAAAACTCCCACAATGGGCCTGGCTGCACCGATTCGACCGCTGGCGCTGCGAACGTGGGCTACTGACGGGCCGGTGGACTCAGGCGGAAATTGACGAGCAGAACCGTTGGGCCAAGGACATGGCCGCGAGGCTGGAAGAGAAGTTCGACTAAGCTGGGTGTACTTCCACGAGGAAGGCGTAGTACTTCTCAGCCTGAGCGACCACTGAATCCATGTCAGCGCCGTTCAACTCAACGTGGCGGAAAGCATAATCCAGGGCCATCTTGCGGGCCTCCAGATTCTCCACATACTTACCGTCAGGCATCCAACAACCCCAACATCGCCAACAGATCCTCCGCATCAGCCGCTGACGTCGCCCTCAAGCACACATTCAGCCTCGCCGCATGAATCTCCTCAGGCGTCAAATTATTGGCGCACAAAGCGATTGGGGGCACATTATCCTGGACCTTGGCCATCACTACATCCTACCTGAAAGTCCCGATAAACCACAAAAGGCCCCACACCGCCAAAAGGGTGATCACGGGCACGCCAAAAGCGGCGAACCAACCATAAAAGGTCAATTCGCCGTTGTGCGCGAAGACGACCACCCAATCCCGGCACGGACTACCATTGCAACTATTCATGGCTCACCCTGGCAGTCGGAACCCGAAAACCCGGACAAGGGCACCTATAATCAGGCCCATCCTCACAACTGCCGTCGCGGTCATGCCAACCCATGGTGTGCCCACATTCGGCACATTTCGTATTCACGTACCCCTGGAGAGATTCGAACTCCCGGCACCCAGGTTCGAAGCCTGGTGCTCTTCCGCTGAGCTACAGAGGTAGGCGCTCGCCGCAATGCATTCCCCCCGCTAGCAGGAGGGTACGACCAGCTGTGGAACTGCGGAGAATCGGACTCCGTCCCCAACACTGCAAAAGTCGGGGCCTCACCAGAAACAATCCCAAATGGTGCAATCCTTTAACGTGGGCAACCAGCACGGATGGTTTAACCATCAACCATCAAAGACTACTTACTCTTCGGCTTCGCCTTAGGCTTCTTGGCACCCTTGGGCGGGAACGGAGGAAACGGAGGCTTCTTAGCT
>JAOYMO020073467.1:0-10166 GCA_025802455.2 Iodosphaeria phyllophila
TTGCAAGGGTCAGCGAGCATGAGCTAACATTCATAGGGGTTGTTGATCTAGTAATTACCTATTTGTTGCTCATTCGCTCCCGTAAAATCTCCAAGGTCCTAAAGCAGAAGGCAATGACTGTTAGATGAAGTACACCTACATGGAGGCTTGTGCTTACATTATTTTCGAGGTTGGAAAGAGGCATCGTTGGAAGGAGTATTTTTCCGTCAATCAACCCTTCCAAAAATTGAAGGAGCCCATGCAAGCCGCCAAGGAAAGATTCGTAGTCCTCTTGTGAGAGGTCTTGTCCCTTTGTCAAGCCAAGGGGCATCTTCATCAACTCGTATTTGAAGAAGTGCAGATGGTTGTACATGGCTAGGCTCGTGGCTGTTCTCGAGTCAAAGCCATCGGAAATTCGCTTGTCAATTAGGGGCCACAGTTTCAATCGGATACCAGAAAGGGCTCGTAATTCGCACCCCTCAAGCTTGAGTTGGGGCATGTTGTCAAGTTTTACTTTCGGAAAGTGGAAAAGTTGGGGCAATGTTCGGTTAAGAAATGCTCCTCGATAAAAAGCATCATAACATCTTCCAACTAGAAGATGGAAAAAAATAGACGCTACTATGTCTGGGTGAATAGGTCGGCTTTTGAATGACTTCCCCGCCTGCCCTCAACAACTTCACTTGTTCTACATTGGTTTTGGTTGGTCGATTTGCACCTATTAGATACCCCGGAAGCTAAGGTAGGATTCACTCTTCATACTGCGTAGCCCAACCCCGCGGTTTACTATGTTTTTCTTGACTCGACGGCTTGTTTCATTTCAGATATAATGCAAATACTCCCGTGAAGGACTCAAACCCCACTTGGAGATCGGGAGCGCTAACTATCGCCTTTACGTCTACCATAACGACAATGGGCTTTGAGAGACGAGAAATCTTTTCCTTGGCCAGCACCTGCGAGAACCTGTTTTTGGAATGCCATGCAAGCCCGCAGCTTCCACACTCCGAGACACATGCGAGGGTAGAGCTGCAATATGAGCGTTTCTATCTCTGGGCTTCTTATCTCGGAGTTTTCGCCAGCTACAGCGCTTCACTTGACAAAAGATTGGAACACAGCGATGAGATACGGGATCGCGTGGTTCAATTGCTTCAACTGATGCGACTAAACCTTGAGTTTGGTGAGTCACAATCCACCTCGAAGACTGCATCCTCTAACGGCTATTTTCAGTTGCATCCGAAGGCCCCAAAGGGCTAGCGCAAGACAGTTCCGAACAGTCAAGGGCAAAATGCAAATCAAAACTCGAAGGGACCGTTTCTGAAGCCTTGGAAGCCGTGGAGGCGACCATTAGTAGGCTTAATAAGCTCGGTTCGACCTTGCGCAAATATTCAGCCCCAAACCTTCAGAGTCGCGTCAGTGCTTTCGCGGAGAAACATGGAGATGAAAATTACACAGAGCTAGCCAAGCGCATTGTTCACTTCAGATACGGTACTGCTTCTCATTCCTTGAAAGAACACCTTGTTACATCCATGGTAGCCCGCCGACAGAGGCTGAGATACATCGAATTACACCAACGGAAACTGGCAACTCGGCCATTAGAAATCAGGAAACAGTCTGAAACACGACCCGGGATGAGGATATATTCACCGCCTCCCATGCAGCAGATCGATGAGGTGAATCCTATACGCCAGGCTAAATCAAAGACAGTATAGAAGAAAATTGAATTCACCGAACGGCCTGCCCCATCTGTGACGAACGCGACAGGCTTCAAACCTAAACCATCTGTGGTTGCCAGGCTGGTGGACGGCCGGTCTGTAGTGTCTTTTTCGAAGAAGAGCACAGTCTTAATGGCAGAAGACCTGGCAGAATATCCAGACCCTCCTGAGAAAAAGCCAGGGAAACCGGATCCCACGTGTCCGTTTTGCTATAAACCACTACAAGAGTATGAGTTGAAGATTGGAAATTGGCGGTATGATTTACAGGAGTCGGGAGGAGAGGAATATTACTGACGAGACGACAGACGACATGTGAACCATGACCTTCAGCCATTCGTTTGTATTTCCGAGATGTGCAGTCAACCACCGCGAACCTTCAGGACGATTGATCTCTGGGCCGAACACATGAGAACCTCGCACTCCGTCAGCTGGCCACGGCTGGTTCACAAGCCCTTCATCTGGCGATGTGATTTGAATCACCCAGAACCAGGGGATGTGTTCGTATCCGCAGACGACGATGATTTCGAAACACATCTCAATAAATTTCACAGTGACCACAATTCTGCTGTTCGGAAGGCTATATATAGGACCAGAAAGGTTCCGCAGCAAAGAGCCCGAAACCTTTGTCCTATTTGCGGCTACGACGTCTCAATTCTGGATCCTAGCCAGCCTGGTTGCATGGACGCTTCGTCGGGCTCAAAGAAGGTTGACGAAGAACTCAATAGGCTTGCTAAACATGTTGCCAGCCATCTTTGGCGCTTAGCATTTGATAGTGTCGCTAACCTGGATACTGGATCAGAAGGCGATGTTTCACCTGGGAGCATGGGAATGTCAAATGGAATGAAGCAGGACAAAGACAAGCGGCATCTTCCTAGTGGTGTTAAAGATCTGTCACACATCTCGTTGAGTTTTCCTGGCTACGATGCCAGCACGTCTGACGCTGGTGCTCCCGACGCACGGAAAATTTACGAACAAGTTGACCAAGATTGGTCTGATACCGAGTTTGAATGGTTATGCTCATCCCCTCCCGAACTTCCTTCTGTAGAGATGACTGGCTGGAATGACGTGAAAGATGTTTTAAAAGAGAAAATGGAACCGACGATTCTTGCGGAGCTCGAGCTAAGTGAAGATACCAATGCGACTGACTGGATACTACTGGATCTTTTCAAATGCCAAACTCTCGTGCGACTCTGGGATTGGGCTTATGATGCTCTGAAATTAGAAGACCCGGCGTTAGTCTTCGTATATGAGAGAATCTTGTCCTCCCGATTGGAACGAGTCGGCGGCTCCGTTGCAACCGAGGCCCAAGCGAACATCATCGCTCAAGATGACCACAACACTAGGCATATTCAAATGAAGCAACTTGCTCATGCCAGCCTGGAGAAGTTATCTCAAGGAGATGAAGCGGAACGAACTGGGGGAATTACTGCGGCCATAGATAGCTACATTGACAAATAATCTCATCAACCCGGAAACCGGGGCCGTTGCTTTTGCCTGGACTGGTATGTGCGTTGCCCTTGAGGCACGTTGGTCTTTTGATCTGCAGATTCCTACTACCCCCATCAAAGAAACAGGCCCCTATCTCAGCGGACTCATATACATCATCGGACGAATGAGATGGTACTCGAGCCTGTGGCAAAGCCTCCTTAGAGAACCGGCTGGCGATCCCAATGAGTCTTCCGAAGCGAGACGAAAACTTGAATACCTAATCGTGGATCTCTTCAAAGCACTGTTTCTATACCAGGTGAAGAGTATCTATGTTTACAGCCACCATGCTGGCACTATCTTGCAAAGTATAACCAAGCTTGACCACTGGGATGACAATATCGGTCCTATCTCGGATACAGAGAACAAATTCAAGAAGTTTTACAAGGAGCTTATCTTGAGCCAGTTTTCAGACGAAGACGAACAAGTTTTGCGAAATTTGCGGGTAACCGATCCTCGCGACGACAAAAGGCGCATCGAAGATACGAAGGGTGGTTTACTCGTGGAGTCGTATGACTGGATCCTCGATCATGTCGACTTCATTCGATTCCGCGATAACCCACAGAACCGACTGCTTTGGATCAGGGGCGACCCTGGTAAAGGCAAGACCATGCTCCTTTGCGGCATAATCGACGAGCTAGACAAGGGAAGCAATCGTCTCCTTTCTTATTTCTTCTGCCAAGCCACTGACGCTCGACTTAAAAATGCGGCGTCTGTGTTACGGGGTCTCATTCATCTCCTTATTGAACAGAGACCATCACTCATTTCTTATGTCCGACAGGAGCATGACCACGCAGGCAAGGAAATCTTCGGCAATGGGAATGCCTGGAAAGCCTTGTCTGAGATCTTTTCGGCCATGATCAATGACCCAAGCTTGGATAGTGCGATCCTTATCATTGATGCCCTCGATGAGTGCGAGATAAGGCAAAATCAGCTTCTCGCTTGAAATGGATCGTGTCTAGTCGCAACTGGCCAGAAATTGAGGAGAAACTGGACAACGCAAAGCAAATAGTCAGGTGGTGCCTTGAGATGAACACGGAATCAGTCTCTAAGGCTGTTGAGGGGTACATCGAATACAACGCGAAGACACTGGCAGAACTTAAGCAGTCCGATTCTGAGACGAGCCAAAATGTTCGACATCACTTGCTTCAAAATGCCGGTGGCACCTTTATCTGGGCAGCCTTAGTCTGCCACGAGCTTGCCGTCATCCCAAGACAGAGGGTGCTGGGTGCATTGAGGTCCTGTCCTCCAGGGCTTGAGGCGATGTATGGCAGAATGATGGAGGGGATAAACCGTTTGGAAGATGCAAGCCTTTGCATGGAAATCCTAGCGACTGTGTTGATAGTATACTGACCTATCACCCCAGACGAGTTGAAGGTTATCATTGAGCCGCTCGAAGAACTAGAACGGGATGAAGTGGAAAAGATCATTAAATCCTGCGGTTCCTTCCTAACTATCCGAGAAGGTTTCATCTACTTTGTGCATCGATCCGCCAAAGACTTCCTGCTTAAAAAGGCATCAGAGAAAATACTACCTTTTGACATCGCACACCAGCATCATACCCTTTTTTTCAGATCGTTGAAAATCCTATCAAGAACTCTTCGACGCGACATTTACAACTTAAATGCCCCAGGAGTCCCCGTCGAGGAGATCTCGCCGCCCACACCTGACCCGCTGTCTTCTATCCGATATTCTTGCACCTATTGGGTTGACCATCTCAGTGAGTCGAACCCCAAAGAATGGATGAGCGATAACAGAGATGACGGCATCTACAAATTCGTTCAACAGAAGTACCTGAATTGGTTGGAATCCCTTAGTCTTCTACGCAACATGTCGGAGGCAGTAAAAGCAGTTCATAAGCTCGAGTTATTAGCGGTGAGTAGATCCGAGAATACGTGTACTGGAAACGGTCTGACAATATCAAAGAGAGAGGCGGAGGTGCCGCAATTGATTAAACTGCTTCAAGACGCGCACCATTTCATCCTTTTCCACAAGCGGCCAATTGAGATCGCCCCATTGCAGGTCTACTCATCAGCACTTGTATTCAGTCCGGAGCATAGCCTCATTAGAGAGCTTTTTAAGATGGAAGAGCCAGATTGGATGCCATTGAGACCAAGAATGGAAGCGAAGTGGAACGCATGCCTACAGACGCTCGAAGGCCATACCAGTGCGGTCTGGTCGGTGGCCTTCTCGCCGGACGGCCGTCGTCTTGCATCGGGCTCGCATGATAAAAACGTCAAGATCTGGAACATCGAAGCCGGCTTGTGCCTGCAAACGTTGAAGGGCCATAGCGACATGGCTACGTCTTTGGTCTTCTCGACAGACGGTCATCGTCTATATACTAACGCTTGTGTTTACAATCTTGAAAATGAAACAGTAGGACCTGAGCCGCACCATCCTACTTATGAAGAAGATTCGGTTTCCTTGACAAATGATCAACGCTGGGTTGCTGTGAATGGCCAGAATCTTCTGTGGCTACCACCGGATCGCCGACCGACCACAGCAGCATCTTTCCGAAGTACTTTGGCCGTTGGCAGTGCATCTGGACAAGTGTGGTTCATGAGAACTCAAAACGACGCTTTTTGATAGTTAGGAGTTTCAAGCCAGCAATCCAAAATAGGTTTTGCTGTTGGCTTTTGATCGCACATCAAATCTTCTACTACTGAGACGGCACTGACAACTACTTTTTGTTCTTCTTGCCCGTCTCAATCGACCACAACGCAGGTATTGGTGTCATCGTAAATTCTAGCTCCCTTTTCCTTCGTCTTTGTAGAAGAGGGCGACGAGGTATTGGATACATTCATATCTCTCTTCGTTCCTTCTTCGTACCCAAAAGAATGTCCGAGAAGCTATCACGGCCCGATGATCGTGGATGCTACCTTATTGTTGCTCGTAGCTCATTCGTCAGCGACTCCCTGCGCCAGGTTTTGTCTACTTCCATGCATTTCTTATTTAGGCTTGATGCTTTTTGGAGAAATAGAGAACCGGTCAATACGAGCAGCCGGCGAGGGAGTTTCTTGGAATTCCAACGGCGACGACCGCGAAAACGAAAGATTTGAAGCTTAACAATATACTACATGGGAGAAGTATCTATATAGAGCTTCAAAAGCCACGGGGCGGATAGTGAAGGAAAGTGGGCTCCTGTGGATGGATCCACGTAATTACCATATACGTTCTCAGGAAGCCCTTGCTGCCTCTATTTCCAGGGCTCAACCAGGAGAACCCCTCAATACTGCGTTACTATGCTGCTAAAGGGGATGTGGTGTTTCGTAGAGTCGATAGCTACACCTCGCTGATGATACTGTGCACCACATTCAGGTGTGGCGGAATGCTGTGTATTGCTAACAGATGGTGGAGTTGGCTAATCCGTAGCAGCGTTTTGCGATTTAGCCCTAATCTTTCTTTCAATTCTTGGTGGTTGAAACAGAGTAACATCTAACCTCTAGCTATGATATGCTCCGAATTATAGCACTCCTCAATCCGCCAACGCAGTCCAGACGCCTGTTCGATTTTCCCCAAATTGCTATTCCTGTATTCAACCTTGAAAAGACAACTAGCTGACCGCGGCGCCGCCCCTTTTCCCAGCCTTCCCCAACGCTCAGCTTCTGCCAAGAGTCGCGTGCGATCACATCTTCATCTACATGCAAATGCTCGGCTCCTCGTGGCTCCCACCTGGTTGTGGCTTTCGCTCTTCTATCCGAGAACCGTGATATCAAAGGCTGGCTCGTCACGGGAAAGGTGTTCGCCAGGTATTGTTCCGGGTACAAGCTGCTTTTTAGCCATCATCATATAAACCCAAATGAATAACTTGAGATGAGATGTAACTTAAATCGAAGATATAAGTCTAGAATGCGGGCCAATTTGCGTCAGTATGCAATAAAAGCCAAATGTCCAAGGTTAGACGTTGCCGTAAAAAAAAAGTGGACCATCAGGATCCACACACATGAGTGTGGCTTATGCCCGGGTTAACCGGGGACCTGGGGTACGGATGGCTCGTCGCGGGAAAAGGTCGTGTTGGGAGCCACAGTGTCCCGTGGGTAAGTCATTCTATCCATGCAGGTCCCAATAGTAAATCAGATGGGCATCGTAAACTCAAGAAAAAAAGAATACTATCCAACTAGCTCCGCAGTTGGCAATTTTCATGTGCGAAAAGATCCTGCAGAATGAGGGGTTCTGGGATCCACACGAATGCCAATTCATTGCGGCACGGATCTGCGATTGGAGGTGATCATGTACATGACTGTTCATGTCCATTGGAAAATCCTGTGGTTGAGATTGATCGCCAAGATCGAAGGACCCCAGATGACATGAACAGGGCTTTTCCATGACTGCCTGTTCTGGCTCCGAGCATGCCAGCCATGTTTGAAATAAGCGATACGTGCGCAGGTCATCGTTCGATTTTCTCCCAAGGCAAGGGCCCAATTCGTAGACCCAGCATGCGGGAATTCCGCGGACGGTGTATATAGATCCTGGGTCCCAGTTCTGTCTTCGCGCGCAACAAAATGGTGAGTGTTATGCGTGTGCAGTGTTTGCAGCACACGTTTCGAGCATGAGGATGTGGATCGCCTTTGCCCTTCTCAATAGCGAGTAAAGTGCCATCACCTGGATAGGATCAGCATCGTGGTCTTCAGAAGCAGGGATCGCCGCCAAGTCAACCACTTCTACCCCAAACGTCGGGCTCGAATGTTTCGTCTGATCCATATTTTGCTACCCAAATTTCAGCAACATATTCGACATGATCGGTTATGAATCTCCCACTGTCTCGTTCGAGCTCTTTCCTGAGTTGCCAACCGAGTTGCGGCTTCAAATATGGCGCCTCAGCCTGCCGGCACGCCTTGTTGAAGTGAAATACGACAGCGAGGAAGACACTTGCTTTCCGCTCACTCCGCTGCCGGTCCTATTCTTCACGGCTCGAGAATCGCGCTATGAAGCCCTGCGCCTGTACCGAAAGCTTTTTGGCACGAAGACGCACCCAGAAAGGACGATCTACTTCAGCCCAATCCTAGACACGCTATACATTCCGAGGCCTAGCAATATCCTAGGATATGAAGACAGCGCTCGAGACTTTGCGACGCTTGTGACGGGCATAGAAGAGGTGCAGAACCTGGCTGTCGACTATGTGGATGCTTCTACACGAAGGCCGTGGGAGACATACAACAAATCGGTCCTAATACGGGGTTTCCCGCTGGTGATGGAGGTGCAAATGATAATCAATGACCGCGATGCTCAAGACAAGGACCAATCGAATGCGCAGGAGCGAAGACCAGCATCCAACACGTTGTTCTCTCTGACAGAGCCGCGGGCCGATAAGGCAAACATCACAAGACTCCTGATTGACACGGAGATGTCATTTCGCTACGAGGCGGGCGTAGACATAGATGTAGCAGCCGCTGGGGACGAGAAGCCGCAGGAAGGAATGGTGGGGGAATTGATGGATGAAGAAGTGGAGATCCACGAGGTTGCTACCAAGGTGTGGTCTGGAGTGCCTAAGCTGGTTCTCATGTCGAAGGTGTTGGCAGAATAAGCGGAACCATGGTCATGTTTTTCCATATCGTAGCTGGGATAATGGAAAAATCGCCAGGTTCAATGATAAGTCTTGAGGAATGTTTTCGCAAGTGGATGCATCGGACCCACTGACCGAAAGTGTGGGCACGCATACTTGGCAGGCTTGGTGTGTTTATCGCGTGACATGGTTCTCCACAACAACTGTTCTTGGGGGACAAGAACGACCGGCTTGCGACAATTGTGGAATATCCAAAATTAGACACATATGGGCGAAGATACTTGTGGGGAGTGATGGACTGACATGGCAGTGCAGTCCAACTGCCCGGCAGAATGGCTCACCGCTTTGAGAGTATCTAGCTCTGTCCACTAGGCGCTCTAAATATCGTTTTCTTTAATCTCACTCATCGAATATCAATTGTGTTACTCAACCGTATGCTTTCATTTCGATTGTGATACCAACAGTAATCGTTATGCTGTGAAACCATGGCTATTGAAGCACACAAAATGCCAGTGTCAAGATCGCAGTGGTACCTTAATCTCATTAACTCATGAAAAAAACGTAGACCTGAAACTACTCTCCAGCAGCATGAAGTGAACGTTTTACCCACCTGAACTTTAGAATCACTTTTAGTGAACTCCTTTTTCTCGCCCCTCTGTGATTCTGTCTCCGTTCCTTCCAAGGCTGCATGCTCCTATTTTATCTATCTCACAGAACCGAAAACCCCGGTAATCAAGCTAAACCCGTTGATGCAGACGAAATGCTTGTCATGATTTATCAGTGTCACACTTACAATTGTTTAAGCAAACATAAAAGCCAATAAGGCCCAAACTGTCAACCAGCCAAGAACATCCCCTATGGCGCAATTGGCTAGCGCGTCAGACTGTTAATTCCTGCCCACCTGAGTGGGAATCGCGATCTGGAGGTTGATAGTTCGAGCCTATCTGGGGGAGTTTGTTTTTTTCCTTCTCTTTTTGCCCTTCATGATCCAATCTGTTTCCTTTTTGTTTTATGGTTTTCGATCCATCCCACCCTTAACTATTCTGCTGATAACGACAGCTGCTGAAGGAGTGAAAGTCGAGAAGTTGCTCGAAAAACTGGACGGGTAATGTGGGGTTATCTCAGCTGCCAGGGCCCCTCCTCAGACCTTTGGATAAATCTGATGAGGAAATTGAGAAGAACAGCCAGGAGCTTTATTCGTGGAGCGACTGATCCAGCATACGAATAGTTTCAAATATGGTATGAAGGCTAGAAGGAGGGTAGATAGATAGGTAGAGTGATACTACCGACTAGGAGAAGCGAGGTCGCATTGAAAACAAGGAGTTGATTTTTTTTCATGACCATGACTGGAAGTTTCCAACAAATCAGACCAGGAAATTCCTCAACGCGTGTTGACGGACGACCAGAACATGTATCACAAAGCCCAGAGCCCCTGAATCTTGCTCGATAAAGTTTCTGATTGGTTTATAACTTCATACAGAGAACATGTG
>JAOYMO020073636.1:0-10165 GCA_025802455.2 Iodosphaeria phyllophila
AATGGTCAAATTCGATATCATGCGAAGCGAGGTAGCAATTGTTGCGAAAAAGATACAGCTTGGCTGCCAGGTTCACCAATTGGATCACCAAGACACAACCCATCCTGCGTTCTCCAACCTATTTCTCGAGATAAGGAAGTTCCGCAGTCTACTTTCCAGTATTTCGAATCTAACCTGGCAGTGATGTACCGATAAATGTACCGACGTCGCATCCCATGCCTCTAAGGGCTGTACTCACTCGGTGTTAGCCAGGCGGATTTCTGATAAGTCAAGCCGCCTAGTAGTTTCTATAGTAGGGAGCTGGACTGTGACTTTAATTGTTCGGTCTACCGAAGAGGGGTGGATCCGAGCAACCCGGTTCTGTTGGCTCAAATGGAGCCCTCTATGGTATATCTAACACCTCTCTCTTCCGCTCAAGAATCCAGATCGATCAGCTGAGCATGCTAAGTTCCACCGCTTTGTTCCATCTGTTGACTTTGAGAACCCTGAGAGAGATGTCTTCTCATCGACGAGCTCGCCACCACTCCGCAATATCGTTAAAATAGCATCATGCCTTGCGTTCGATTCCTCCTTCCACTGTTCGGGTTCGTAGTCCATACCCCCTGAGTTCTACAGTTCACCAATGTTCCCTCGAATCGCCATCGTCTAACCAAGCTACACTGATGTCTCCCCCAGACTTTTTGCGACTTGTGGAGACCAGGCTCCGCTTTAACACCATGAAATTGACGAATTCCAAGCAAGAAGATATACTAACTTAACGTCTTTACCGGTGCTAGGCTGTTGCTGAGCAACGTAACCGCCGGTCCATCACCGGTAACGATACAACCCAGGCTGCCACTAACACATCTCAGTCGGTTCAACGACCTCGGAACATGGGAAGGCGAAATAGATGAGCAGATTAGAATAGCGGAAGCCGAAATAAAGACAGGACCTCGTACACCCGATTGGAGAATCAAGGCTACTTTGGCAAGTCTTCCTTTCTGCTTCAATCCATACATGTGGTGTAACCTGTGTAGAAGATATGCACATAAAGTAACCGTGAATAACGGATTTAAATATTTTTCGTTCACAGAAAACCCTACCTAGCCATGGATTCAAGCCGAGCACTTCCATCCCTGATGAGTGGGTAGCCTGTGGTCTCACATGTTCTTCTCCTTGTCATGTCGCTGAGTCGTCACCTTGGTCACATATGATGTCCAATTTCGACTTTCCCTTCCATTTTTTTAAACGTTAGATAAACGCTAAGTTGCACGGGTTGACCAGGGCCGCGCTCTTAAAGTCGGTGGTAGTATGGAACAATCTAGCAGCGAAAAGAGGAGTTCCCAGAATGCTTTTCGCAATCGCCCCGTTCCGCCACGCCTTGTCGGAGTATAATGTAGAAGTGGAAAAACAAAACTACGACTACGAGGTGAACCGCTCCGCCTTTCTTGACACTACGAAGCCACAATGCTAACAAGAAGGAAATGCTGTAGAAAGTCAAAAAGAAGAAAGCTTTTATTGACTCTGAGCTGGCAGACGCAGGCAAAACTCATTTAGGGCTCTCTCAGAAGGCTCTAACGGCCGCTAACTAGCCGTGGGAGTATGTAGACGCTTACATCAGTGACCTGAGACGTACCGGGGACACACTCGAATTATTGCTACCGGAAGGCGTAAGACCTCGATCAATAACACCCGATAGGACTTTACGAGTGATTGACGATGGAGGTCTATACAACAAACCTCGGGCTGTATACGATGCACAAGAAAAGAATGAATACAGTCCAGACGAAGAAGACGAAAGTCTGGCGCTCTTGCCGGGGATAGATGGCTTCTTCTCAAAGCTCCTCAAGAGATTTCGATCTGCACGCGGTGAAGCTGAGGAGAGCGTTGCCCCAGGCACAGAAAGCGACGTGCCGGCGCTGGATAGTGATTTCGACGTGATATCCAATTTGTATCTCAAGGAAGACCAGCCTAGTCCTGTTATGCTCATCCCGGGCCGTGGAAATCGCTTGTCGCAACTTTTGACGCTGCGGATTCTTAAGGATCTGCTGAAGAAGAGGGGCGATGAAGCAGGCAAGGTCAGTCCGTTTCTCAATTATGCAGCTGGCAGTATGTTCATCTTCGAATATAACTTTGGAGACGAAGCAATGCCAACGGTGTAGGGCAAGCAAGACTTTTGACTTGAGGTATGGAGGGGAGAGGGTGGTATCGGCATAGTCTGCCAAGCACAGAGATCGAGATTGACAACTGTGTTCATTCAAGCTAAGCTAACGAGACAAATTCTTTGATGGCTACGCGGGCTATGGGACGTCGGGTTTGAAGGTTGTCGAAAAAAAAACGCCGCCTATTACGACTGGCGCATTCTATTCGAGTTGACGACCCTGTTCCGTCAATTCTGTTCAGGTATTTGATCTAGACATCTAGATAAGCACATCAGTCTGGATGTTCCCGTCGACTGGCATTGAACGGAGGACGGGTGGACATTTACTTGTGCTTTCTTTAGACTTGGGTATACGGGCCTTGCGATTCTGGGGGGGTTTCATCATAGAGCTAGCGTCAAATCCATACATATGCGGGTTTATCATGTGCTTTCCGTCCAGACCTTTGTGACACTAACACTGTCTTTTTGCAATTTTTCTGCAAGTCTGTTTCTACAACACTTCATTCAATAAAGCAGCATCGCTGATATAGAATCTATTCCATTCAGCAATCCCGCTGCGCATGAAGAAAGTTCATTCGTATCCTCATTTTTCCAAACACATTGGGAACGGGGCGTATGAAAGGTCCAAGAAGTGAACCATATCGACATTGCATTCCCACAACTGCGGTGTTATCTAATCTATGGGATTTGAATGGACAAGACATCATCTTGTCCTGAGTTTTGCCAAGAGTCGCCAGCGACACCGCAATAGTTCTATTCTGCTCCGACGCTAGGGGATAAGTCTAGATCGACGAACAAGACTACCGTTCCCCCACATTATGACCTCCTAAGTCTTGGCTTACGGGCGATAATTGTCTCTCTTGTCGACTTGCAGCGTATGTGGTTCTCGCATTCAACCATCAACACTATCTTGAAACAGATGACGAGATCAACATGAGGCCGTAATGGACAGAATAGTGGTGAAAAATAGGGGTGAGAGGCACACCCCCAGCAACTTATTGAACTATCCTAATATCCGAGAATGGTGCGTACGCAATCAGTACGGTGTGTATTCCAAGCTTGCAAACTCGCGCACACTCCAATTGTTCAAGAGACGGGACCAGAGGATAAAAGGAAGCCCACAGAAGACATGGGGTGATGTGCGCAGTATTCGTGGGTTTTACCTGGCAGAGGAAATAGGCATATTTCAATTGATCGGTGCTCTACCAACACAAGCTTTCAATCCCGTTCCATGTCACTTGGAACCATGCTGCAACTGGCCTCCAGGTTATTCTCCGTCCCGCAACTCTTCCAGCAAGCATGCTCGAGCACCCTTTTCCTCCGTCTTTTTTCTCTTATCACCACGGCATCATTGCTTATAATCGTTCGGAAGTATCACTGCAACTCCAAAGCAGCAGTGCATTTTAAGCACTCCCCTAGACAAAAATTCCTGCCCTTTCTCTCTCGCGATGAAAAACAAAGCTTACCGTACCCGCCCAACTTTCTGCCCGGCGGCCGCGATGTCGCTACACCGTACGGCTCCACGCGGGTGTATGAATGGGGCCCTGAGAATGGCGAGCGAGTGCTCCTGGTCCATGGAGTAAGCACGCCGTGCATTGCCTTGGCGGATCTGGCTATGGAGTTGGTTGAGAGAGGATTTCGTGTCATGTTGTTCGGTGGGTCCATTTATTTATTTACCTCTAGATGTTGAGGCGTCTTCAGAGACTGCATTTCGTATCTCTGAGCGCATGTTCTCAGATCCTCTTTGCCGCAAGTTTTGCATTTTCATTCTTTGCATTTCTCAACCCGAACCTGACATCATGAACATACTAATACGACCACCCGCTAGATCTTTTCGGTCGCGGCTATTCCGATGCCCCCAACCCGCGTCGCACTCCTTATGACGCGCATCTCTACATTACACATATGCTTCATGTGCTTGCCTCGTCAGGCCTATCTTGGGAGCGTTTTCATCTATTCGGCTATTCTCTGGGCGGATGTCTCGTGGTTGCATTTGCGGCGCAAATGCCCCATCGCGTCGCCTCGCTGACACTTATTGCAGGCGCGGGGTTGATTCGTCCACACCATCTAGACGGGTGGAGCAGAATGCTTTTCCGAGGTATCGAATTGTGGGGCGGGACGAGGAGAGTGGTGTTGCCCGAGTGCCTGGTCGAATGGTTTGTGAGAAAGAGCGTCAAACCTGCCGCAGCATCACGGAGAAATACGACGACAAACAATACAGCTTCTCGAGATCCCAAGACCACGGATGGGACTCTTCGATATTCGTTACACACATTGTTGACTCAATATTTAAATCCACCCGGCGACGTGAACGGCGGCACAGATTTCAACATGACACCAATTTCCCCATCCCGTCTCGCCCAGGTCACTACGGGCGATGTGATCAGTTGGCAAATCGACTACCACGAGGGATTTGTCGGCGCTTTCACGAACACCATGCAACATTGTCCCATCTATGCTCCACAGGGCGAGGCCGACTGGAAAGCATTGGGCAGGATGCTTCGGGAGCGTCGGAAAGCGAAGCTAATCCTATCCCAAGACATCGGAAACGAAGGAGGAAGTCGAGGAGGTGCCGAAATAGAGGGGTTCATAGATGACGAGAAACGACGGGGTGTGCTGGGGACAGATGGCACAGGGGAGGGGCTGGGAAAGTATTATGATAAGATCCTGTTTGTACTGGGCTCCCATGACACGATCATAGTCCCGGACGAGACGCTCGAGGATGCGAAGAGACTTCTTGGCGAGCAGGCCGTGGAAAGTGTGGTCTTGGGTGCTGGACATGAGTTAGGTATTTCCAGAGGGGCCGAGATTGCCGACATTTTTGAGCGCTTTCTGTGCAATGGATGATTAGATTAGACGTCCTGTAAGGTATAGAACTGAGAGATCCGGAAAGATAGAAGATTATGGATATTAAGTGGATGTGGGACAGAATCTTGTGATTTGCTAGTCTTGTATGGCCAAGCGTTGGGTACTTGTATCCCCTTGCAATAGTATAACTTCACCCCGATCAGATTTTCGCGGGGCGAAAGTCACACTCTCGTCAAGGGGTATGACAAGTAAAACTGCCTGGTCTGCATGACCGCGCAAATTCTCTTTGCTTACGATGCAGCAAATCTGAGAACTCGAATTTGATGATATCTTCATGCTCTGCTGTAGGAGCTTCCAACTCTAAGTAACGGCTGCGAATAAAAGGCGGCACGTGACTGACGGTGTTGGCTATGACCGCTGTGAGTGATGACTCAACTGTACTACGTAAGTTTGTGGAACTCCTCGTCCCGGACTTAACGTCGCCACTAATCTCCTCTCGGATACAAGGGTGCGGGTGCGGAAATAAGAAAGCCAGTACCCCACCGCCGCGTGCTTGATGGGGGAATCTCTATTCTCCAACTTTGCTGTAGTGAGAACCGTGATACAGTCTCGGCATTGCATCGCAAAGTGTTCGACACAACTCGACTTGACGTCAATCTATCTGCACAATAGCTCACGATTTCGACTATCCAAGTCTCAGCAACCCGATGGCAGCGGCCTAGGCGCGAAATTGACCGCACGGTATAGGTATCGCAGTCTGTCTGTGCCTGTGCCTGTACCTGTGCCGCAAGACCGGGTGATTTTCATGACTCCGCCTTGGAACTTGCCAGGACTCGGACACAGGCCCTTCTATCTAGACTTCGGAGGCTTTCGCACGTATCATATGCGCCGCGCTGCGCTTAGTGTGGTTCTTTTCTTGCCATCACTAGCCAGTTGGGATTACGAAAATTGTAACATCGCAGCAGCCAATTGTGCGCTCACGCCAAGGTCAAATAGGTTCACTAAAGCATACTAGCAACCACAAGACGCCCGAAGGATTAAGCAAGCAAGATGACGCCTACCCCGCCGTCGGCGACGACGACAACATCAGCAGGAGCAGCATCGGTGGGACATACATCGGACGATCAGTATCGGATAGTGCGACGGCGCAATCGAGTGCCACTCAGCTGTTATCCGTGTCGATCGCGGAAACTCAAGTGCAATCGTGGCACGCCTAGTTGCGAGAACTGCGTCAAGCGGGGGGATACTCAGTCTTGCGTCTACGCGACACCGGCGATTCGCAAAGGGAAAAACCACAATGGCGCAGCTGCCGCATCCACACCGGACGATATGCAAAATCGCATCGATCGGTTAGAGGGTCTGGTCTTGAGTCTCATGCATAGTGGTGCCAGTCCATCGACGAACACATCTCCGACAGCCATGGGGCCAATAGGTACGGGAGATGAGCATGGATCCGGAGATGCCGGAGCCGGGACTGGTGGCGCGTCATCATCGTCAGTAGCAGACAGTAGTTGTGGTCGACCGCGTACCAGTACCGGTGGGCGAAGTAATCATAACGGCGATGGGGATTCATTGATGAGGACCGGGCCGGATGGCGAAAGCGATGTGGATGATGGCCTAGCTTCGTCTTTGGGCATTTTGAAAGTGGACGCAGACAAAGGAAAGTCCATGTACATAGGTGCCGAAGCGTGGCACAACTTACTGGCCGACATCACCGAAGTCAAGAACTTCTACGCCAAGCATAAACAGGAAATGATGCAGACGTACGAGAGAGTGATGGAGTCCAAGCCCGCGGTGGCAAGAGAAGCCCCGACATTCCTCGGTCTGTCGGCACCGTCCGCTACTGAGACCGAACTGCGCGCTGAACTCCCGGCCAAATCGACGATACAAATGCTGGTTGCTCGTTTTTACAACTCCCTCGATGCCACTATCTGCCTCATTCACGGTCCTTCATTCCAGAACGAACTCCGGGAGTTTTGGCAGGATCCGACCCAAGCGGATATCATGTGGGTGGGATTACTATATTCCATGCTGACGCTTGCGTTGTTGAGTTACCATAAGATTGATGATGAGCCGCCTGAGCTGAAGGGGAGATCTCTGGAATTGGCAGCAGAATATCGCTTGCGGACGGTGCAATGTTTAAACGTCTCAGACTATACGCGGCCTGTTCAATACACCATCGAGACAATGATTCTCTATTTGCTGGGTGAAATGTCCTCGCGCTGGGATGCCGACCATGGCCTGTGGTTGATCTCATCCATGATCACGCGCACCGCCTTTCGTATGGGCTACCATCGGGATCCGGAGTGGTTCCCCTCCATTACCCCCTTCCAAGGAGTAAGCCACGCCAAGTTTTACGGTTGTATACATTTACCGTATATAATTTTCGTGAAAGACTCTTTTGCTGACCAAGTTGTTTTAACCCTCTCTTTTACAGGAAATGAGACGTCGAGCCTGGGCCACTATCCGCATGACTGATGTTATGTTTTCTTCCAGAGTAAGCAGGCCACGCCGGACATAACGAAGCGCCAGCTAGCTAACTTTGAGTCAAGGTTTCTTTGCCAACCATGATATACGACCATGTCACTGACACGAAGCTTCCCCACAACCTGTTCGATGAGGAGTTCGGCCCCGACACAAAAGCCCTTCCGCTGTCTAGATCGCGAGAAGAGGCCACTCCGATATCCTTCGTCATTGCGAAAACACAACTTTACAAGGAACTCGGCAATGTCCTACAGGCCGTCACGCGCATTGGGAAACATGTTACATACGATGAGGTGTTGGAGCTCGACCACAAACTTCGCATGGTCATTGGCGAATTACCGCCCCATCTCCAACTTCAACCTCTCGATGGATGTCACGATCCCATTGTACTAATCGTTTCGCGCATCGGCATCAACATGACATACCGTAAAATCATCTGCATCTTGCACGGGAAGTTCCTTGCCCGAGCTCATCAAAACCCCAAATACGAAAATTCGCGTCGCAGTGCCATTGAGGCCTCCCTTGAGATTCTACAGATTGTCAAAGTCATCCATCATCATAGCAAGCCCAACGGGAAACTACACTCCGTCCGGAACTACCTCAACCCCATGATGAAGGAATCTCTGCTGCCGACCATGCTCGTCCTCCTCGACCTGCACCACGACAACCTCGCCCGGACATCGAAGGACCGGCCGGACTCGGAAGCCCCCTTTTTCTGGACGCCCGAACAGCGCCTCAACATGATCACCTCGCTTGAGGAAATCCGCGACGTCTGGACCACCATGTCGGACGAGTCGGTCGAGGGCTTCAAGGCCGCCGGCATCCTGAATACCATGCTAGCCAAGATCAAGAACCCGTTGGAGCCGGGCGCCGAGGCCGAGGCCGCTAAGGATGGCCCTTACAGCAATTACAACGCCGGCGATATGCAGCCCGAGCATTCCGCCGCCATCACCCTCAACATGCTCTCCAGCGGTGTCGGGTCTACCTTCCAGTCGCCGGGCGGGACCAGTTACCCGCCCGTAGATTACAACGGCAACCCGATGCCCCTCGATCCGCGCACCCAGGCGGGCCCCACTGTAAACAGCGGCGCCTCGCCTTTCTCGGCGTTTAATCATTTGGGCGGCATCGCGAACGGAGGTCTTTCGCTTGATCAGGCTGTTGACTGGGTACGTCGTTCATTTCTGATTTTTTTTTATCACCAAAACATGGCTGAATAAGCGTGGTGTTGTTATCCTGGTGCTAATATGATATCGTCTTCTCTCAGGCTGCCTTCGAGAACTACACCCAGAATGCCCCCTGGACAGACACGGGCGGGATCTTCTTCGGCCGCAGCGAAAATATGACGCCGCAGCCGGGACGGACGACGGCTGATGGGCCCTATGCGTTCCCGAACATGCCTACGCCCAGCGCGAGCAAGTCTTAGGAGTGATATCCGCTCGTCTTTTTTTTCTTCTTCTTTTTTTTTTTCACTTTCTGGATCCAAGAGCCCTGGTAAATTGCCCTGACAAGGCAAGGCAAGGCAAGGCAGGAAGGAAGGAGGCTTGGAGTGAAAACAGGTATCGATATCGGTATCGCGAAGCGTACTGTATGGGATTGGATGTATTTTGATTGGACTTGAGGGTTCCCGATACCGGTACGGGATGGGTGGAGGGGAGTTACGAGTGCCCGATCCAACCGTGGTGTCATGACGGTCACGGACGGGACGGACTTACTTGGGTGTGTAGGTCCCGGGGGGGGGCAACTCTTTCAATGGCGGGAAACCAACCGGTGTTTAGGTGCGGGAGACTTTTTTTTGTTCTGTTATTTCTCTTTGAGAACAATGGACTGGACTGGACTGGACTGGACTGGACTGGTTGTACCGGGTTCAAATGACTATTCTTTTTTTTCCCCTCTTGTGTGCTCTTCTTCCTTTTCTTTTCGGCGGGTTGGAGAGAGAGGAAGGCGTGCTGTGCTGTGATGATGTGTTTGTGGCTTTGGATGCGTTGTGTGATGCCTTTTCTTTAAGGAAAAGGGAAAGCAATGTAATGGTTTCGCTCTGCTGGGGCCCCTTCCCCGGTGTCTCACTTGTTGGTCTGGACAGGGGGTCTCGCGGTGAGAATTTACAGGATTGGCGGTGGTCAATCAAATCCTTGCCACGAGTAATTGCGGAGGCGGAGGCGGGTGGACACTTTTCACTACCAAGGTGTCCGAAAGTTGCGGGACTGAATGGACGTGGGTATGCAGAGGGGGACAGAGAGAGAAAGAGAACCAACTCAACATCCAATTCAAAAAAACAAAAAACGACACTATGCTAACCCAGGTATATTTTTGTTATATCAATCATACCATATAACCCGGCGAATTGATCGCGCGTGCGCGCATCGCCATGCAGGAAGCGCGTGCGCTGCCCGGACGCCTGCAGATCTATCAGCAGGGCAGCGATCTGCTGCACAACCGCAACGCCACGCTGATCCGCGACCTGCGCCACGCGCCGCACCAGAACCAGCTGCGGCTGCACTACCAGCCGGTGATCGATCTGCGCAGCAATCGTTGCAGCGGGGTGGAGGCGCTGCTGCGCTGGCAGCATCCCACGCTGGGCTTCCTGATGCCGGGCGAATTCATTCCGCTGGCCGAGCGCAGCCGCGCGGTTCACGGCCTGACGCTGTGGGCCATCGACACGGCGCTGGAGCTTCTGGGCAGACAGCCCTGGTTGCCGATATCGGTCAACATCTCGATCCAGGACCTGCACTTCCG
>JAOYMO020073728.1:0-39550 GCA_025802455.2 Iodosphaeria phyllophila
TGCAAACCCAGCTGAAGCTAGTGTATGAATATCTCTGCCCATGATGTTGATGTAGATCAGGATTATCCTCTTGAATAACACAGGACGGGGGTTAGGAACAAGGAAAAACAACATGGGCGATACGAAAGTGCAAGAAACGAGCGACATGAAATAACTCTGTGGAGAACAAAGAGGAGACAGACTGAAACATCACAGAGGAAACGGTGGGTGCGATGAGGCTCCAGATAGACATATTTTATGAAACCTCGCAATAGGACCCGGAAATGATCTGGCAACAATATACAAATCCATCACCCTAGTCTTCGCGAGATGACCAAACATACAGGGTCCATGGTTTCACAATGCAGCACCAAAACAGCCTAAAATCGTGCTCTATCTTCTGTACACGAATGAGAGTACTTTCTGATCTATGTGACTGGAGTCCCAAGCGGGCGATGAGAACCAGGACACACTCTATGGAGCAGAGCGAAAAGCAAACCATCATCCAGTATTCAAAGGTGTTAAACAGGCTCAAATTAGCCCAAGTGAGGGGGCTTTACAAATGACTTAGAAGTGGTGAAAGTACATAGCAGAATATTGATCCATTCAGAACACAAATCTCGCCTCAAGATGAATTCTCAGACTAAACAAGTCGGAATTTTCAAAACTTGTTAGAAGTATTCAGCACTATCTTTCCTCAATTGAACAGCAGTACCACATGCTCTCAATGATAATATTGTCCATGAAGGGGCTACATCTTTCTGAAAGTGACGACTTTCAGTCCTCTGCGGTTTCATTTCTATTCTACTTGGTGCACACGCAGTATATCAGCGCCGAGAAATTTCCTATGCCGGTCTACGCAATCGCCTGGAGCCCTGGAGGCACTGAATTCAACTACAATGCTTCGTATCGCCTCTCTTTGATGCTTTCAGATAGGGTACTCGAATTAGACCGTTCCATAGTTGGAAACAATCATTTCTAGAATACCCATACCTATGGAACGCATCGCGCCACGATGAAGTGGGTGTCGCAGGATTAATTAGGTGATATCGGTCCCGGCAAAGTACGCCCACAGGTCGATATCGGATCGTCCTGCCAGACCGTAAACAAAAAGTCTGGACAACCTGCTTGGGCTTCGCAATGTCCACACTTTGCCTGGGTGGCCTCTTAGATCGAAGTATCAGATATTAGAGTGTTTATCTTAGCCTCTAAGGTGCGGGCATTCTAGCTCGAATCTTGCGTAGCCGGGCTCATCCCATAGGGGAACTAACTGAGATTGGGGTGAACTGTTAGTGTTGGCTCTACAGCGTGTACGAGTACGAATTCGAGTTGCATGGAAAACTATGGAGAAGAAGACAACAACTACATAGGGAATGGATCTACTTTATCCTCTCTAACTGTGGTTCCCTTCAGGCACCATTCGACGCATTCCTAAGACCCGAATTGGCTGCAAAAGTCAGGTGCGATAGGTCGGGTCGTGGAAGACATCTGGTCGAGGGAAAATTATCATTCCAGCACCGCAATGAGCGACAGATCTACATACATCATTGGTGTCCGCCAGGGCCAGAAGTGCCGTTCGCTTGAAGGCCAATATCCACACACAACAAAATAACGATTCTAGCACCGACGAGTACAATACCCATTATCATCACTGGCAAGTTATCTCGCTTATTGAGAAGCATTTACCAGCACGAGATGCATCTTCACTCCACAAGTGTGCGGAAGCTTAGTTGGATGATTCCAATCTGAGTCATTATCAGGCATTGAAACATGTACTAGTGATTCATAACTCGATACCGGCACTATCAGATTCGCAGAGAGTCAGAGGCTTCTCGAGTAGTTCTAACTCTTCGACATGGGCGCCTACCCCCTTCTTGGAACGTAATTCAACCAGTCGGTGCGTAGTGCAATAAGTGTTAGCGATCACGCTGTGGTCATACAGACTGGTTGTCCAGGATATATCATCAGATTTACCACCGTTTCGACTATACACGGTCATCTTCTAATTTATAAATGTTACCATAAGGTGTACTGGCCCTCCTTTGTCCAATTCCAGCCTTGTGTAGTTTCTGGGTCATAGTTTGACATGCTGCCCGCATGGATCGTGTGTCATCTTTAGCTCCGCAAAACTCTTCACTTGACAGTACGAACAGGTAAGAGTGCGTTTGCGTAGCGGGCGGTATACCTATCCCCTTAGCCGTCGGAGAATTCCAAGCAACTAGAAAGTGCACCAAATTTCTGGTGAGTGCCATAGAGCACTCCGACAGCTAAGGAGCCACTCCAGCCTCAGTCGCTCTTCGGCTCTTGCCTAGTAAATCACCGGCTTCTGCCACAAAGACAGCTCATGCGCTTGTTAAGATTTTCAGTACTGTACATGGTACTTCGACTGTGGAGAATAAACCACGAATATCTCACAAAAAGGGCGTGCATCTTATGGCGAACCCACGGGGAAGGTATCGAGGGCCGCTAGTGTGAGCACTACTGTAGCGGGTACAGTAGTTGTTAGTATGAGGTGCATCAGTCTGAAACGATCCGACTTGGTGTCCTGAGCTCAATAGCCAAGGCTCTGACGTACAGTATCACTAAGAATTGATGGAATTTTTCGGGAAATTTGTCTGATTTGATTTGCGTACTTCAGCTCCACGTTGAATCACGCTATCATTTCAAGGGCGCATCTCGAAGCTACAAGTCACTGCTCGATGTGAGAAGCTGCCAGCGCAGGCGAGCGTGCTCTATTGCCCTGGCTGGATTTCTCATTAAACCATCACAAGCTCGCAAGTCAGAGCTCACCCTGACATGTGACAACTCAAACAGAGCCAAATGAGTGCACGCATCTTATTTACTCGCAGACCTAGTCAGCTACGGAGGTAGTCTACTGGTAGAGCAAGACTATGTACATAAATAGCGATTACTGTACTCAGATCATTTCCGCTGCTCTGTGCACGGAATTAAGGGTTGAAAGTATTGGCATGAAAATTCTCTCCTCAGGGACTTGATTCCGTGCTCCTTGTCATAGTCGAACTCATGCAACTGCAATCAAATTATTTCTTTAGGTGCAGCAGACAACATGCGTGCCATGCCCACACCTAAGCCTCCGGCATATTTGCAAGCGGTTGCATGCCAGAGCTGACAACAACGTATACAGTAGCCAGTAACGGGAAGCTTAACAATCTTCGAATAGTGTCGATACCCTGTCTATGGTTTACAGCGCATTCGGCTGTTCCTCTACTGTAGACTCTTGTTGCAAGAAGCGACCACGCAATGACTGGAAACCCAACGGTCCTGTTTGATAGTTCCAGCCTAATAAAAGTTGCTGGATGACGTGCGTTCAACGATAGACACGGCAGCCAGGGATGGTAAATGCAGAGCTAGAGCCTGTTCTGGTCGATAAGTTGAGAGATTGTGGACATTCCGTCACTTCCCGAACGGCCGTTATTTTAGAGGAACAACATAACGCGCCGTTAACCATACCGGTAGATTTTGGCTCAGTTTCTGACAGGACCGCTGATCCTCCCGCTTTCGCATGACTGCGTCTTGCGAGAAGAGGTGAGATGAAAAACAGATTGTGACATACTGGTAAACTATAGGCAGCTTGTTGTGATTCCGTTATGAGAGCTCACATCTTTCCCGGGACCGGTAGTTCTCAATACAATCTGAGTCTCGATCTATATTTCCCACCAGTACTAGAAATTCAAATAGCATTGGAGGGGTACATGAGACCACCCCTAGAAGAACCGAGACTCTTCTAGAGATCAGTATTTTTTGATAGCCTCGTTGCAATCTTTCTAGATATTATTTGCTCTCTGTCTTGTCAAATGGGCCGCGCGATGTACTTGTACTTCGATGTGAAGATGAATATCCGCTGGGTAGTATTGACGCTCTAATTCCGCACCCACAGCCGAATCTTCAAACTCTTTGTGCTTTGATAGCACGCCCTATGATTATCCGCCAATTTTAACTTTGGAAACGACCGTTGACTGCGGAGCGGTCAGATCTAGTGGTTTATGACTACAGTCTGACGCGCTGGGAATAAACTAAATCGTGTGGCAGCGCACCAAAAGCCAGAATTCACACGAGCCTAAGATACAATTACGATGCTGAGTCAACGATGGCCTATAGACGAAGTTTCTTCCATGATGCGCACCAGGCCCTTGATCATTGGCTGGCTCATGAACACTGACATTGTGGCTTCCCCGTTGTTAACATCAGTGTAGCGTATTCCCAGAGCGCCGGTATGAAGTGGCAGTGCCTTGCCTCCAGATGATATCAAACAATGTAATTTGGCGCCGTGAGCTAGAACTTGACATGGATCGCGAAACGGGTTGGTGGATGTGCACTTGGCATATATTGCCAAAAGATATCCGCTCTACCCTTCCTTGAAAACGGCACTCCATCTGGTCCATCGACCTATCCACTCGTTTAGGCTACGGGGTTGTTCTTGAGGGTTTCCTGATTTTTATCTTCATCTCTGTTGACAGAGTCACTTAGTATTGATTCTTTGTTCCAAAAGATATCTTTCTTTTCTTGTATTCGTTCATTCATCACATTCGTTCGACCCCCATCGATAACATATGAACCGGTATCCGTTGGACACAATGAATGACTCCAAGGAAGATCGATTAAATTTCTCAACCGAAGCTTTCTCATCGAGTTCAGAACGTGGGACTGCCTCTTCAGAAGAATGGAAGCCAAGCCGCCGAGAGTTCGTGGTTATGGTCACGGTAGCAGTCGTTTCGTTGATGGTAGCCCTAGACGCCACTGTGCTGGTTCCTGTTTTGCCCGTATGTATTCCACTCCACCCTTCTGTATAACTTCACAACTGAGTCGATTTTGACTGGATGCAGAGGTTGGCCGAAGATTTAAATGGCACGTCTGAAGACGCCTTCTGGGCAGGTACTTCGTATCTCCTTACCAGCGCCGTCTTCCAGCCCTTCGTTGCTGCCGCGTCCGATGTGTTTGGTCGTAGAGCGACCCTGTTTCTATCAATCGTTCTCTTCACCGTCGGCACGGCGTTGTGTGCTCCAATCGCGAAAGACTTTACCGTTCTCCTATGTGGTCGGTCTATCCAAGGGATCGGAGGGGGTGGAGTTATTTCAAGTAAGCTTTTCTCGCATGATATATTTATCGTTCTTAGTGCTCACCTAACGAAACCAGTGGGTCAGGTCATTTTCGCGGACATCGTTCCCCTTCGTCAGAGGCCTAGGTACTTCTCTATTGTTCTTGCATCTTGGGCACTCGGGAGTGTGTTGGGTCCACTTGCAGGTGGTGCTTTTGTGGAGCATTTAAACTGGAAATGGTGTTTCTATCTCAATGTAAGAATGCGACAACAACCATGAATTTATCTTCGCCCTATAGTCTCAAGGTTTATATTTGTTGCTTACCGAAATTCCGACGCAATAGTTCCCTTTCTGTGCTGCCGGGCTGGTCCTCGTCCCCATTTTTGTCACCCTAAAGGCTCCCAAGGCATCATTCACGGAAAGGTTAAGCCGGATCGATTGGATCGGCGGGTTTCTCTTCATTGGCGGTATGACCTCACTCCTTGTTGGCATATCTTGGGCAGGTCTTCAATACGCATGGGATAGTGTGCAGACTATAGCACCTATGGCAGCCGGAATTGTGGCTATTTGCCTCGCCTGCGTCTGGGAATGGTTTGGCGCCAGCGAGCCGATGCTACGCCCATCTATATTCGACAACGTATCTGCCATTGCCGCTTATGCTTGCGCTTTCTGCCAAGGGTTCTTGCTGTTCACAGGGCTTTATTATATCCCTTTCTACTTCGAGTCCGTCCACCTGACGGGACCGCTCCAATCGGGTATTAACCTTCTACCCGTTACGGGCGTTATGGTTCCTGCCAGTATCGTCGTCTCAGGATTGGCCACGAGATTGGGCAGATATCGTTGGGCCATCTGGGTCGGCTGGGCTATTACCATTGTTGGAACAGCGCTACTTCATACCTTCGATCGTGATACTCCGACTGCGCAGTGGGCGGGCATTCTAGCCATATACGGCGTGGGTAACGGCATGGTGCTCACTAGCGTCAACGTAGCTATACAAGCTATTAGTCGGGTCGAAGATGCTGGGCGCTCCGCCTCGATGTATGCTTTTATGCGATCCTTAGGAATGTCAATCGGCGTGGCTGCGGGAGGTAACGTATTTCAGCAAGTTATGAAATCTAAACTCGATGATCTTCACCTGCCTGAAGCCATCGCGGAAAACTCAGAGGCGTTCGTTTTTAAGCTTCAGACCCTCAGGCCGAAGGACCCGCTTCGTGAGGGTTCCATAACGGCCTATGTCACGGCTTTCAAGGGTGTTTTCATCGTTATGGCTGGCGTCGCCTTGTTTGCCTTCTTCGTCAGCACCCACATAGGAAGTCATAGCATGGACAAAGATTTCAGCTCCAAGTTAGCTTTAGATGACGAGGAGAAACTCATTTCTTCGGATAGTACATATCCTCAAAGCCCTTGCTCGGAGGCCGACTGCTCCGACTTTTATGACGAAAAGTCCATGCGATCCATCAGCCCCACGGATGTTACTACCATGACGGAGAAATTAAGCACCAGCTCACACCTCAGCAGTTCGGTAGTCGCCTTTTATATTACACCCGAGGGTCGAACGCCAATGGATTTCATGCCAAGCAGAACAGAAGATGCGCATTCAGTACAGTCCTCCAACCATAAGAGTAACTCTGGGCACCTGGGGGAAGAGGATTTGGTTTTTCCAAGACCTCTGACGCCAGCATACCAGAGGCAGTGATATAAATGCGGTTGACCTCCAGGCCAGTATCATCCCTAGTGCCGGCAACATTTCTTTCAAGGGCATCCAGATCGTTGAACGACAAAACGAGGCTTTTACATCTGATTGATCAACCGGTCAGCTGGTTTATACCGTGTGATCATGCTATTACTCCGATTTGGTAGCTCTCGCTTTTACGATGGTACCCTTCACAAATCTGCGATGTATTTTACTTGTTTAGAACATGTTTTATGATAGAAGCTAGAACTGTGAATAACGAGGCTGAAGACGGCAAAAGTTTTGATCTATCTATAATGGCGAAACTCGTTAGGTCGATTATCACTGTGACTAAGTGGTTCGTAGCGAACTGAACTGGAGGCGAGAGGGATGCCCCCCCCCCATCTTTGGTTGCCGAAAAGCATCGGCATAAAATCTGTGGACTGCACGATTCGGAGGCAAGTTAGTGCATGTAATTTCCACTCCTTAATAAAATTTCTGATATCGCAGCTGGACGCGAGCACAATTTGATGGGTGTTACATTGATGAAGCAGCATGGTGAAGTCTGGAATTTTGTACACAGTACCGTAGGTGTTGCATGACCACACCAGTGCATCTCACTGGGCCTAACCAGCGTGGCCCACCACTGAAAAGCACAGGCACAGAAATTGTGAAGCGATGAAGTGAATAGCCGCATGTTCCCTACACCAAGAGCCTTAGCCGGAATACTGCCCTATGAGACTCCTAGTTCAATGGTCGTTGTATCTTTACCATTATCGCGGGTGAACGTATTCCACTTGGCAGGTTCTAATTAATACCCGCAGCTCTTTTGAACCGATCAATAGCACTCATGCGTTTCGATTTCTCCATGCTGACCATCACATCTTCCACAGGTTGCAGCGGCTTCTTTTCCGTTATTAACTCATTGAGTTTGAGTTTAGTATCGGATCCTCGAGAAAAGTGACCTTCCTTTGTCAAGCCTTGGACAAGCTGCTCAAGAGTTCTGACGTCTTTAAGAACCAGTACAACACTTTGCTTTGTTGGGTCAAACTCTAATTTGGCCTGCCTGAGGCCTTCTTTCATGTTGAGTTTATTGATAAATTCTATTATTATCTCTGATTGTGACTTTTGCGATGTCGTTGTTTTACCTATGGAGATATCGATTTCAAGTTGAAACTGGCGATAATTAGTGATAAGGTGTTGCAATTGCCGCCTGTCCGATTGTTGGGAATGGGGAAAACCCACTTCATTCGACGAAGATGATTCTTCTTCCCAAGTTGTGCCATCAGACCTTATGTATTTGCCGAGGTCATAGTCGCGACCCTAGATACGATTGGCGTCAGTTGGGTTGCTCTCAAGCAGAAAAGATGGATATCCTAAAGAACAAGGAAGAGCAATTTACCTTGGAAAGGCGCTTCTCGAGAGTATGTGTTTCGTGCTTGAGAGCGTGTTCGATTTGTATCCCAAGAACACTGCTACACAAGCCAGTGCCCAACAGGACAGAAAGTAGTCTGCTTGCTAGCATTTTTGGCAACAACACAGCGGGTACTGTCGTCGAAGTAGGCGTACAAGATAGACAGGTTGGCACAAACGAGAAGCTCTATGACGCTTTTACCAGAAAAATAATGAAAATAAGATGCTAGCTAATTCCCATCTACATCGAACAGTCCGCGTGGCCAGAGTGGACCATCTTATGCTGGAAGCAATGACATGAGCTGCTCCAGGCTTTTAAGCTAAATCGTGACCACACCTGCTCGCTTGTAGTCATAGAAATGCTGTGAACCACCTTCTCTGTTTCTTGTCTTTTGAGAAAGTGACATTGAATGCATTGCTACCCGAATTATTCTTCGCTGAGAACTTCGAAGCGCAAAAGTTGCGTGCCTGCCTTGTGACATTTCCGAATGAAGGCACACAAATTACATATACATGTGGTGGGTTTTATACCCGATCTGGCTGGGGAAAGCGTCTGTTGTATTTGGTAGGTAAGAAAGCGGGAATCGTTTCAAGTCGGGATTTGAAAAGAAATCTCCGTTCCCGAGTGGTTTTTATTTCCTTCCTAACCCTCTTGCATAAAGGATCCTCTCTCTCGCAGCCTCCCTTCAAGTCTCCATACGGCTTAAAATGCCGTATAGTCGTGTTTCTATTATGAGTCATACCCTTTCATGGCATCTTGAGAGAGAGTAAACGATAGGGTACAGTACCTCGGCCAGTTACTGATATTCGCTCTGAACAGAGCGTCAGCATATCACCAGCTCACAGCTCGGCCTTGGGCAAATGAACGAAAAGAAAAGCGCACGTGTTTCGGAGAAAAGTAGGAATTGACTACCGCAACTTGAAAGGTAGTTCCGTTCCAGAATCAATGAAGAGCTCCTATTGAATATCGGTGGGTACTTTATCCAGAGCACTACAAGCCGACAAGACTGCTGGCAAAAAATGGACCCCTGCAGATGGGTACAGTACTATTGTAGAGTTGGACAATTACGATCAAACTGATAGGTACAAAGATGGTCACTTTACAAGTGCACTTCAATGGTCAACGCGAGTTTCTTTACGAAATCAACTTTTCGCGAAGCCAGTGTGATTTTCGTATAAGTGTTCATAGTTTATGTGATACGATGGTATCTAGGTTGATCAAGGTAGATGAGTTGAGGTAGGCGGGTAAGGTGTAAAGAATGGTCCATGCAGGCAGGACTTACCTCAGCTGGGCGATTGATGTCAATATGTTTTACAGTCATACACATCATGATACGGCATCTACCTATACGTGCGTCATCACAGATAGACTTCAACTCAAACAAACCACAGTCCTTTCCCTAGAGTACTGCTCTATGGATTTACAGTGTTGTGGAAGTTTTCGGTAGCAGATCTCCCAAACGCCATAGGTGGGAACTACAGAGGTGAAACGAAAAGATGAGCATCTCGACCTGGACCTTAACCTTCAAATCGCCACCTCCACTGGTGTCTGATGTCCTCGTCTCCTTTCCAGCGCCTCACATTCTGCTCGTAACTTTTAATCGCCCCGCTCAATTGAATTCCCTCCTCATTGCGCTCCACCCTGCCATTGAAAAGCTCTGGGATTGGTACGACAGCGAACCTTCCCTACGATGTGCAATCTTGACTGGCGCCGGACGAGCTTTTTGCGCAGGTGCGGACCTCAAGGAATGGGCTCGGCATAATGACGGAGATAATGGAATACAAGAAGAGAAGCCCGTCGGCAGAAAGAATGTCGCTTATCGATCTCCAGCCGCTGGAGGAGGTTTCGGCGGCATGTCGAACCGTGCGGGCCTCAAACCTATCATCGGCGCAGTGAATGGGCTTTGCCTGGGTGGCGGTATGGAAATCGCCATCAACTGCGATATAATTATCGCATCGTCATCGGCGCAGTTCGGACTGCCCGAAGTAACGCTTGGAGTAGTCGCACTTGCAGGCGCGCTGCCCCGTCTCGTAAGGAGCTTAGGCAGGCAGCGAGCAGCCGAGATGGCGCTCGGTGGGGCCAGGTACAGTGCTGTCAGAATGTACGAGTGGGGCTTGGTCAATGAGGTGGTGCAGATTAACGATGACGACATTGCCGTCAAGGAGGACAACGAAGAAGCAGTAAGAACCAAGGTCGTGGGGAGGGCATTGGAGTGGGCGGAGCGGATCTCAAACAATAGCCCAGATGCTGTGATAGTTAGCCGAGAGGGCTTGAAGTTGGGTTGGGAAGGGCTTGGGCCACAAGCTGCCACGGACATGCTCGCAAAAGGATGGTATAGGAGAATCGAACAAGGGGAGAATATGACGGAAGGACTGCACAGTTTTGCAGAGAAAAGGAAGCCAGCTTGGAAGGACAGCAAACTGTGATGCTCATCAGGTTGCATTCAGTTCAATGGATCTTGTAATTATCCATATCGCCGCTACTCGCTAGTTTCCTAGCAGCCAGACAAATGAATATCTTAAGTAAGAGTAGATTTGCGTTGTTTTTCCTGGATACGACCTTCAGCTCCTGGTGTAAACAAAGCATACAACTTGAGCATTCATGCAGATAGACTGGCACTTGTCAAGAATGCCATGCACAACTTGGCAGCAGCGAAATCCATCCTGTTAGTCGCTGGCTGGTGATGAACGTCACGTGGGAAACAGAGATCATTGAAGATAAAACCATGTTTTTTTGAAAATGAGAAGGCCATCGTGTTTTTCGTGCTGCTATGATAGTTGGTTAGATGGTTTCACTGTTCCTATGTAGCTTAATTGTGGATTCACCGGTACACAGTTGAACCCCAGATCTTGATAACGACTTGAGGAATATTTGCACTGCTCTTGATATTATTTAAAATGATTGCCTTTTATCAAAGGAAACTTGATATTTTAATAATAATCAAGAACAATGTTTACGCATTCACACAGGACTTGAAGGACGTGCCGAAACTATTAGTATATTCAGACATTGTCACCCAAATATCATACTCTTCACTGTCCAATCGCTTGAAGGTCAGCTATTACCATGAGGCCTGCGATGCACGAGACGAGCTCCTCCGCAGGAAAGATGCAAAGTTGCATGCGCTAACCCCGCATAGCCCCGCCCATCGCGACTTCCCCATCAATTTCGACCTGAGACTTGTTGTGAAGAGATGTGGACGAGCAGATTGATGATCGTCGGACTCGTTACTCTAGGGGCGCAGTTCATCATTTCTTATTATGTTATTTTTACTTCAACGCGACGTGCCTGCATGTTCGACTAGATCGCAGTGGTATCTGCGTTGGAGCCAAGACGCAAGAACCTCAATTTTGTCCAAGTTTGGTCCTATCCGAAGTCGCCTCTGTCAACATCGCCGCAAATCGCAGCCGATCACAGCCAAGTCGCTCAAAAATTGTTACTGGCATCTTCAGAAAAGGCTTCTAATAGCAACTCACAAGCTGCCGTGCAACATTGTTCAACTTCTACTTTTCGTAATATAATTTCCAGTATTACAGTCTGAGGATCCGGTGGTCTAGCAACCCTTCCTTCTGAGCACAACCACCTTGGTTGAAAGCACAACCGATTCAGTCTCTGCGGCGCCACGCACACCGGCTGCGCATCTCCACAGCTGTCCCGGTAGCAATATCAGATAGAGCGATGGCATCAACAGCCGCGGCGCAGGCCTTGCCTGCGGCAAAACTTCTAACTAGGCAGCTAAAGGAGATGAAGCAAGACAAAAGCCTGGACGGCATCTCAGTTGGGCTGGTCAACGAGAATAATGTGTTCCAGTGGGAAATTATGTTGATGATCCATGACGATTGCAAGTATTACGGCAGTGAGTTCCGGTTCTCCCCATTCTCTCGTCTACGCAGGTCGTGTCTCGTCGGCTCGCATCGACCGCCTACGACCCAGTTCAACTCAAAACTGACCGCAGCCTCTTTGACCTGGTACGCGTTTAGGCGCCAATTTCCGCGCTCATATGACGTTCCCGCCCGAGTACCCGCATCTGCCACCGAAGCTTGTATTCCAAAATCCAATCCCGTTCCACCCCAATGTGTATGCGGAGAGCGGCGAGCTGTGCATCTCGATTCTGCACCCACCCGAGGAGGACAGCACAGGATACGAGAGCGCCGCTGAGCGCTGGAATCCTGTCCAGACTCCCCGTACCATCCTTCTGTCCGTGATCAGCCTCTTTAGTGAACCTAATGATGAGAGCCCGGCCAATCTGGATGCTGCCAAGCTGCTGCGCGAGGAGCGTGCCGGCACCGATAAGAACAAAGAATTCAGGAGGCGAGTAAGGAAGTGCGTGAGAGAAAGTTTAGGGGAAGATTGAATGATTGAGAGAAGATAGTGAAACAACAAGGGAGCGCTAATATACAGGCTAAGCGAATTGCCTCCAGGATCAGACACGCCTCTGTGAACTGCCGATATGGCCAGGGATGCAGGGTTTGAGAGTAGCGTTGCATTTTCGGAGCGAGGCTGTAGAATTCGGTTAAATGCTTCTTAGTACAAAGGATATGATTGGAAAGTTTACGTAACTTTTAATAGTAAAGCGTTTCGGCGATTTCAAAGGTGATCCAAGTCATTTGCATAACATAGGTATAACTTTGGGGTCATTGCTGATAATTCTTCGCCACTTGCCGGCGCGTTTTATGATTAACTCGAACGAAGTTTTCCAACAGTTTGAAGACTTGGCCGAAATAAGGCCTAACCAAAAGATCCCCCATCTTCAGTATCTTAGTCCTCGTGCCCACTTAGCCTCAGGATTCTCGGGTAAAATCTGGTACCGGTAAAGGCAACATTTCTTGAGCCTGAAGTCAATTCATTGGGTTCACTTCGCAGTGCTTATGTTCACCTCCAAGAAACATTTGTGGCATTTACTCTATCCTCTGATGTTAAACCCACGAGACAGACTTGCCTTTGCCCATTACTTATCGTCGTCGGGGTCATCGTTCAACCCATCAACCCCTGAGGCATGGCCATCATCAAATGTTATTATTTACCATGTTTTCTTGTTGCCTGGCTTATATCCTGGCCATAGTTTGATTGCTCAAGAGTTACTGATGGATCGTGGAGGGGCATTGCAGGCAACAAATTGTCCCTCTTTTCGTCCCAGTGTCAGTAGCATCGTAACATCGATAGCATCCCGTCTTTTCTCATCATGGTAGCCTCTCAAACAGGCCTTGCCCCGAAAGGCTCTAGACCGGAGGAGAGTTACATTATCGTATCACAAGATACAACAAAAGTTTCACTCCCCGGGGGGGGGGGCTTGCTCAGCCCAAAGGCATTCAGATCGTGTGCCACGAGTCTAAGGAAGAATGGCCGTACGAATTTATGCAGACCAAGCAGGCGGGGATTCAGTCGATACTGGAAGGCCACGATATCGACTTTGAGAGCCAGCTGGGAAATGTATATGAGGAGCTCAAACGCGGCCTGCTGCATCTGAACGATATATCTATAAGCACAGGTTCCACGAAACATTTCGAGAGAGCGACTTCCCGGCCGATGATCCTTTCTAGAAAGGAGAGGGTCAACCCCAAGGGTGCCGGACCAAGCAAAGATATGGAAGAGAACGCAGCTCGACTATGATAGACAGCTGAAGAGGCTGTGGGCGATTTCGAACAAGTCCTCCAATTCACAACGGAAGTTTCAGAAACCTTGGCAAAGACGGCATTAGCGACGCGACAGTGCAGCTGGCTCCGAAGCACCCAGATCGAAGCCAAAACGTTCGTCTCATGGGGGCGCTATATGCAATCTGAGGAGGACATCCGCCTCATCCAGATCAGGTCGGACGGAGGGGACCATCACGCTGATAACTACGACCCGTCTTACTTTGCCGACTTGGTGAGGGATGCTAGGGGCACTGGGCGTCTACACTGGTCGTGGATCAAGACAGAGAAAGCCGATTTGGCGCTCGCAAGATTCAAGCCGCATGCGTTGTTACCTCGCGACAAGCAGACAGCTTGGAATCAGAACGCGAGCACCCCCTGGTAGATTCGCGCTGGAAGTGGGGTATTGAGGATTGATATGGTTTCGTTTGCATAATCAGGGCAAGCAGGAAGCTGGAATATACTGATGGAATCGATCGGTATTGAAGCCTCCTCGGAATTGTTGCCACCTAGCCATAATTTTTCGGTCACGGGTTGTCAGATTCACGAAGGGCCTAGACCAGGGCTACAAGCTCAATGGTGAAGCACAGGGAATGTTGTTCGTAGCATCGAGGAATATGCTGATTTAGGACAGTGTTCCTTCGTGGCCGCCACACGGAAACCAAATGGGCTGAACTGCCATGATTGATGGTATCGGGTGGGTCATTCTCTGTTGTCAAGGGTCTCCATAGAGTTCGACACGCGGTCTCAAAATTGCTTCGTTCGTTACGCGGCAGCGATATCAACATCACTGAAATTTATGACTAGCCTTGGGTAGTACGCCGGCAACAGATACAATTTTCTTCTCTTCTAATATTAGACTTGACCAGCAGTGATTGGTCATGATTATCACCTTGTACCTGTAGGTGATGTGGCTCTCGTCCTAGGAGGTATTTCAAGGTCGTTAGAGATTTGGTGCAATTGCAGTGTGCTGAATATGCGACCTTCATCCATGAACCGCAATCTCCGTTGGAAAATACCCACTCGATAACTCGGGCCGTGTATCAGTGCTTCAGAGCTCATTCTCGACGCAACCTCGAGCTTCGTGCCTCACGATAATCATTGCTGCTCTGGGCAGGAGGATTTTATGTGCTGATGTGGTGTTGAAGTGCCTCCGGTATAGTTTGCTCAAAATAGAGTATTCCTATGGATCCCAGGACCCCTCATTTTGCATTTACATACTTGCCGTAAATATCACCCACTCCAAAGTGTCACCAAAAACCATGTCGGGAACTTGTAGTCCGATCCGATGTCGGCTGCTGTCCATCATCCGACTGTCACGCTCCAGGCATTTTCTTGATGGCTGAAGGGCGGAATGGATGGATGGATTCAATGCAGGCCCTGCTCTCCATGCAGACTGTGGGCTGTGGTAAATGGTAAGCTCAGTGAGCGAAATCCTGTCACCGACCTCACCGCCTTTGTCACCGCCTTCCTCTGGCTGTCACATCATCTTATCACCACCGTACCCATACACTTATGATACCGGTATCGAGTGCTTCATCCTGTGGACCTGGCGTAAAATTTGAGAATGTGTTGCTTCGATTTCATCGAAACCGTTGCGTTGGCAACATGCAGTACATTGCACTGTGATTAGTCAGAAGCTTCAAGAGATATTCAAATCACGATGTGCCGACAGCGACAAGGTGGTAGACGAATTTTCGGGGAGATGGAGACAGCGCTTAAGAAACAAGGGAGCATTTCTTAAACGGACTTTCGGGGAGACGGAGATAGCAAATGCGGCAGTGATAGCGGCAGTAATCCTGGTAACGAGCAACAACCACAACAGCAATATTGAAAGCGGCATTGAAGATTTCGCTCTGCCGCATGCTGACAGGCGCCAGCGTTGGTACGATAAGCACTCGGTTTTGACAGAGTGTAGTATTTGCGCCAAACGGTATGGTGCGTATGATCAGTTTGGTATTTCTAGATACTGCCAGTGGACATGAGATCCAGCTAATTGGATTTGTGATTTAGCACAGCCCTTCTCCATGCACTCGTTCGATAAACAGTTACCTGTATATCGATCTACTGCAGAGCTATTCCTCTGCCCAGCTACCGATTCAGCCATTGGGTCAGTCGATAGGCTGAATCTGACTGGTAGTTGGACACACTCGTCGTGTTCACTGCCATTTTACGAAACTCCGCCGTGAACAAAGACAGACAGAGCAAACCACATCGGATCGGAATTCCCCCTTCCCTCAGGAAAAACAAGAAAAGCGTTGACTATCGTTTGAGTAGGCGACGAAAAAGCAGGAGGAGGCGCTACTGGACTATAGAAGGAAATCGAAATGCCTTCCAGCGTATCTACTTTTGACTTCGGCGCGCAAACTGGGAGATCCGAGTCCGAGGTTAGGGCGGGATCTGGAACACCGTTATTGTCAACGATACTACCTTGAAAAGGGGGCACTGTTGGACTTCCACCTGATAACTTATCTTCAACCGCGAAAATATCTACCCACTTGAATCCAAGAGAGAGGATTAGGAGTTTTATTTTATTTTAATAAGAAGCAAGCCTTGTGATCCCAATTCGTCGTGGACCTACCCATCATGAAGGGTAGCGACGAAGATGGCAGCGTAGCTTCGCGACCGCAATCACCTCCTTCTCAGTTGCCTTTGACCAAAAAGTCTTCGGCGGATATCCCTGCTGCCGTCAACGTGCCCACCAAACCAAAGCTCCGAGATGGGTGGTATACGCAAAACCTGGGACTGCGATTGGGAACCGACGCAGTGAGCGCGGCCGCTGCGGCGTCCATGGTTGCGCCGCTGATAGCAACCATCGACCGGTATGTTCAGAATACTCATCTGGAACCACTTATTCCCCATTGAAATCTAATGAAAATACTCACAGATCCATCATGGAAAACGCATCAGGCCGACAAACCCTCTCCCAATCCCTCAAAAACTCCTTCGCCAGCCTGATCCGCCGCCCGCACGCCTTCCTCTTCTCCAAGCCCGTCGGCCTCATCTTCATGCTCTACGGCGGCACCTACCTGACCGCCAACACCCTCGACACCACCGAATCCATGATGCGCAACCGCCCGGCCTCCCACACCACCTCGGGCCCCTTGAAATTCTTCTCCTCCTCTGCCGCCAACATCGGCATCTGCATCTACAAAGACCAAGTCTTCGTGCGCCTATTCGGGCCCCCCTTGGCCTCCGGCGCCGTGCCCCGGCCCGTCACCCCCGCCTCCTACGCCCTCTTCGCCCTGCGCGACTGCTGCACTATATTCGCGTCCTTCAATGTCCCGCCCTTGCTCGGACCGGTCCTGAGCGAGCATCTGAGCAAGGAAATGCAGAGCCGGATGTCGGCTCAGACTATGGCCCAGTTCGCGGCGCCCGCCGCTGTGCAGTTGCTCAGCACTCCGCTACACCTCCTCGGGCTGGATCTGTACAACCGACCTCGGAGCGGCAGTGGTGGGCCCAACTGGCGCGAGCGATGGACGCTGGTGAGGCAGAATTGGTTGATCAGCACGGCGGCGCGCATTTGTCGGATTGTGCCGGCGTTTGGGTTTGGTGGGGTTGTGAATACGAAGGTAAGGAGGTCGTTGATGGATGGGCTATAGTGATGCTGGTAGGGTGGTGGAGGAAATAAAGACAAGATTTGCCGCAGCAAGGACAAACAATCCTTAGAGCGTGCTGCAAAGGACTGTAAATTATGGCAAGGAAAGGAGTTGGTAATTAGATCTAAAGTGACTCGATTACCTAGATGGTGCTCTTATAGACGGGCAAGAATTGAGACATGAAACACGTCCAAAGACCAGCACAAGGCACGAGGGACAAGATCCCAGATAGGCTTCAAGGTTAATAAGCCCGTTCCTATACCAGATTTCCAGTGATTTCCTAGTGTCGGCCTGTCTGACGGGAGTTCCACTACCGGTATCCCCCATATACAGCATTCTCAACCATCCCAACCCTCGCTTTCCACTTGAAAAGTGTATAGCACCATTCGTTCGGTCATAACAACCCAGACTTTACCAACGCCTCCGTGACCCTAGTCGACTCATCCAGCTGCCGCTTATCGCGATACTCGCCCATCCCAATCAAATTCTCCCAAAACTTGAGCCCCTCGATACCATCCTCCCGACACACCACGCCGCGTTCCTCAGCCATCTCGAGCTCTTCCTCCGCCACGCCAATGCTCCAGCCGAAGCGATCCGCCGCTTCCCGGGCTGTGATGCCCCGACCGAATGCGCCCCAATCCCACGGGACGTCCCGGTCCGGCGGCACGGCGTGCAAATCGCGCAGCCAGGCCAGAAGTGCCTTGATGGTGGTGTCATCGGTGCGGTCGCGACTTTGGACCACCATGACACCGCTCTTGAAAGTACGGAGACGCACGGGAAGTTTGAGTTTTCCCCACAGTTGAGCGGCCTTCTCGAAGTCGTTGGGACTAACGAGCTCCACGCCGCCGCGAGCTCGGTTGAACATGGCCCACAAGTCAACCAGACTTATGATGCCTCCAGCTTTCTTCAAAACGCCCCTAAGATCGTCTGTCAAGAATTCGGCCAGATTCCGAGCCAGCTCAGACAGGTAGAGTGATTCTGAACCAGATCCGCTACCGCCTCCAACAATATCCTTGGTTGTAACCAGGCCTAACTGACTTGCTGACTCAGCCAGTAAGGCGTTTGCCTCCGTCGCGGCACTGTCTGAGCCACCGTTTGCTTGTCTAGCGAAAGACTCGGCGAGCGCCACGATTTCTTTTGCCGATGCCATTAGAGCTTCGAGATCCTCGAATGAGCTGCCTATCACGCGCTCATTGTTTTTGCGTCTATCCAAGCCCATCTGCTCGAGACCGGCTATTCCGGCTGTCTTAACCCGACCTGAACCGGTTCGGGACAGAGAAGAAGATGGATCCCAGTCATTTTCTGGATATTTGTCTGTCGGCACAGGCGGTGCTCCTTGAAGTAGCCACTTTCTCTGTGTCATGGACCCCTTGAGGCGTTCGTAAAATATCTTTTCCCCCCCGCCTCGAAAGGAGATCTTGATACCTTCGGTATTTTCTGCGCTGGCGGTGGCGCTGTAGCTGAGCTTGGGGCCAGGGGACTCTACCCTCTGCTCTTCCTGATGTACGGCCGCAGGGACGTCATGCGATATCAAGGGAGCTCCGCATATCTCGCATGATAGGAGAGAAGGGTGATTAAGAAACGTGCAGCGGGGACATTGAAACCCGCCATCTGATGGGTTTTCTGGGCCGAGACTTGGTGATGCCGACAGAGATGGTGTTTCCGATGTCGGCATGCTATGAATTTCATCCCTCAGATTTGCCGCATGTGACGGTCTCTTCGGTATGGGAGCGCGCAATGTTGCCGCTATACTAGAAGTCTGGCGACTTGTAACATTGGATATAGCAGCCTTCAGAAGATGAGTCAAGGCCGGCTTGATACCACAACTCAAGCATGGCGGAAGAGGCGAGTTCGCGCTGGCTGTCGTTGGATCGAAGTTGGATGGAACGGGGTTCGGAAAACTGCATATAGTACATATCCACGTGGCCGAGGTGGCCTGCACTGGGGCCGAGGATGATAGACTGAAGGGGACCTCATCGCCTCGAGGTAGGGGTGAGGCTGACACACTCCTGGATGGACCCGAAGAAGCCGCCGCGGCCCGCGACTGCAATGACGCCCGCGAGTTGGCTGGTTTGGGGATCAGGGTGACTTTGGGAGATGACTTCAGGAAGCCCGACTGAAGGATACATAGGAAACATAACGAGTCGTCAGAAAAATAATTTGATATATACACAGAGGTTTTGCATGAACATACAAGCACTCATGTATAAGGGGCACGTGGGCTCTGGATCGCATATCATAGATTGGAATATTCTTACGTAGAATTCATATCTCTCAATATCTCTCAAATCCAGTGCCACCGAGTTCTTCCGGGGCTCCTCCTTATCCACATAGCATATGCGATGCGAGGTCAAATATACCTGCCCATTCTGCTGGCTTGGTATTTTATATTTCCTTTACAAACATTGGACAGTCAGCCAATTATCTCGAGAGGTCCCCAAGCATCTGAGGGGTGAAGCCATGCAAGCGAGTTTCCCCCCGGAGATGGTTGAAGCATAAGTGCCCAACATGAAAGATCGTTCGCTAGGTGCCTAGCATTTACATGGCAGCAAGCGGGAATCTAATAGTAGCCAACTCACCCCTCATACAGCCCCACATTGTCCTGGACGAAGAGCAAGACTTCGTCGGAGAGATAGGACGGCCTGAGGGCGGTGGTGAGGTCGATCTGTTTCAAAAACATTCGTCATGTCGTAAGGGGAGGCGAAAGGAGAAAGAAAAGAGGTTTGTGAAGGGAGCAGCTGTGTGGCGAAGGGTTGTTCCAGGTTGCGATGACCACTTTTTGAGTGGGAATTTGGGTGGGAGATAGCGGACAACGACTACGGTGCTGACAGACGACTCGTGCTGTCACGTTCCAGATTGTGCCGCTGCTGGCTGCTACCGGTACCTGCTGTAGCTATGGACTCTGAAATGGTGGAGAGTAATACTACTCCAACTTATCGCTTCTCAGCTTGGGGGATATTCTTTTTGGTCTTCCTGAGGATATGGACAGCCTAATTTGACATCTCGAATGCCGTCTCAGAATCGGAGCCTCGAACTTCATAGCGACTTCCAAGCCCGCAAAGTCCAGCTTGTAACCCTGCTGTCGCAAGCTGATGAGTCTTCACGTGCTCAATGCTGTGGTAATACTGTATCGGTACAGACAATGCCTACCAACACATGAAAAACGTTTATCATACAGTAGCCATAGATTTCAAGGCTGTAGTGAATTCCCGTGGACATATCCAGTGCCAATTTATCTATGATAGTGACACTTGTGCCGGTTCCAATTCAATAATAATTTGGAGCAACAAATAATTCTATTAGTAGACATTGTCAACTCACTTTCGAAGTCAAATTCACATTCAACGGCGGGGATTTCAGGCCATCGGCCTGTTGGTAAGATATCGTGTTTGCGAATTTCAATGTTTGATAGTAAGGCCTCTACTGGTACCGGTAGGATATCCTTTTGAGGCACGAGAAGATGGAGGCATGTGTACAAAATATGGAGCCGCAGTATGATGAGCCAATCATTCCAGAATTTTAGCGGGAGATGTCCTCAAGCGGAGCCACTTCAAGGGATAATGTATCGGTACAGTACCCGATAGTGGTAAACTGCACCGGTAGAAGGTAAACCCAAATTCCATCTACTCCGGCTACTGTGGTATGAGAGTCCGTGCCCACTGCCCAGGCGTGTGTGGTGTGCAGCGGCCCTGGAGACTAACACACAGCAGCACGAACACGTTTCCACCGCCTCCTTCCGCCTTCTTCATAAAGCAGTCACTACCTGAGCAGCCTGCACACCTCTGCGTTCCTTCCCTCTTCAAAACACACTCAACCCGTTTCAAACCACCACCACCCACCACCATTTTCAGCCGTTCTACCGATACCCTCAATTCGGCACTTGACAACTCACACCAGATCAACTATACGGATCAGTAACTCAGTCTGCAATAACAACAACGATCATAGTTGATTTGTAGATACTGCCTACTAACTTCATTTTCAAGCCTGCACGGAATCCGTGACAGCGCGAACCCAGTAGTCATCAAACGTTCCACCGCCACTCTGCAAACGACGTTTGTCAAAGTCTATCTGAATAATTCAAGAAGAAAAATAAGAAGTCTGTTCATGTTGAAAGTGTCGCTTCATTGTCCTTGGGTTTTACAAAGCTCCAGTCCATCTTTGTTTGTTAGATTTCAAAGCATCAATCCATTGCCATCGTCATGTCGTGGGCACAAGCAGCACCTCCCGGTGCTTCCGGCACATATTCTGGTTACATGCATGGTATGTGAGCCCTTCTGATCTTTTTGACGTACAGTTGTTGTAACCTCTATCCTTTCCTGGCCTTTGGAGACATTTCTACTTGCTTGGTGAGGCATGTACAAGTGTCGCTTATCTGTGGCGTGTGTCCCGTGGTTTTGAGTGCATGGTTGCCTTAAGTTGCTCGTGACCCTCTGATTCGTTGAGTCTATCGGTCTATTGTCAATTTCCACTGCTAACAAAGATGTCTTCATCAGCTGCACCCGCATACACACGCGTCGATGTTCGCCAGAGCTTCGGTCAGGCTTATCCAGCTCTAAATTCCTCGAACAGAGCTTATGCCACATCTACTAATTCATCACAACCTGCAAATCCTCCCCGCCCATTGACTGCGCGAGACGAGCCGAAGGTTGATTGGCCCGACCAGGTTCGTGAATACGTATCGCGATCCTTCGAACCGAGAAACGCAATTCCTGGTGTCACACTTGAAGAAATGAAAGGACAACTACGAGACACAATTAAGCAGGCTCAGGATGACAACGCCTTGTACACATTAGATTGGAGCTCATTGCCACTCCCTCAGAAGATAGTCCAGGAAAAGCGAGCCAAAGCACTGATAGGCCGGGGAAACAGTAGCGAAATGGGATCTGTAAATGAAACTGGAGCCGGATCTGGAACTGGAATCCATAGGTCTCCCTCTCTAATCTCGTCGCCGTCGCTCAACTCCTCAAAGAAGAGGAAATCGTCGGATCTCAGTGACCAAGGTCAACAAGCGCTCAGTCCACCTCCGCCCTGGCGAACCCCCAACAGCAACAGCTCGTCCTCATTTCCAAACGGAAGCCGGACCATGATGGACGATGCTCTCTCCCTCTCCCAGAAAAGTAAGTTTCAGAAGCAGGCGGAGAAGCGTCAACGTCGTTTCGATGGTGGCTACAAGTCTTCATATCGCTCTCCCAGTCCGCCACCTTCCGTAGGTCCCATCGTTGGAACATGCACGGACTTGGAGAAAAGTTACCTCCGTCTTACCGCCGCTCCCAAGGCCTCGGTTGTGCGACCGGAGCACATTCTCCATCAGACCTTAGATCTACTAAAGAAAAAGTGGCGAAAGGAAGCCAACTACAATTACATTTGTAATCAGTTCAAGTCGCTCCGCCAGGACTTGACGGTTCAACGCATCCGGAATGATTTCACTGTGTCTGTTTACGAAATCCATGCCCGTATTGCCTTGGAAAAGGGGGATCTCGGTGAGTATAACCAATGCCAGACCCAATTGCGTGCGCTGTACGCCGTAGGCCTGAAGGGGAACCCCATCGAATTCAAGGCTTATCGTATTCTCTATTTTATCCACACTGCGAATCGTACGGCGTTGAATGATGCCATCGCCGATCTAACCACAGCAGAGAAGGAAGAGCGTGCTATCAAGCATGCTCTGAGTGTTCGCTCCGCCTTGGCCTTGGGCAACTATCACAGGTTCTTTCAACTCTATCTAGACGTTCCTAACATGGGCGCCTACTTGATGGATATGTTTGTCCAACGCGAACGACTTGCTGCCCTGGCGACTATGTGCAGAGCGTATGTTGCCTCTCCATTTCATATTGTCTCATGTCCCCTTCATGTCAATTCATGATTTCTAAACTCTCTGTTAACATCTCTCTCTCTCTCTCTTCAGTTACAAACCAGACATAAAATTGCGATATGTGACGGAGGAGTTGGCATTCGAGTCCGATGCCGAAGCCGCCCAGTTCATCATTGATCATGATGGTCAAGACTTGCTCGAGGAACGTGGAGATTGCATTGTGTTTCTGGCCGGCAATGCTAAGCAACTTTTCGACACGGCAAGGTCTACGGCTTTCCGTAGAGTCGACCTCAAGGGCCAAATATAATTGGCTCCACCTCTTTTCTCTTCTTTTCTCTTGGCAACATGTCCCCTTTTACTGTACCACGATCCTTAATCTCGATGCGCCCCTTTGTTTTTTTAAGTTATCGGTACTCCCGATAAAGCCCGCTGCAGTTGTGAAATAAACGTGAGATTTGACCATGGCGGATCCTATCGATTCGGCGGATGATCGCGATTTGATTGGCTCTGGCAGTCGGGGTTGGGCGAATACGACTCGAGATGGTCAGTTCTAGTAAAATCAGCCTTTCACTTTCGATAGCTTCCAAAATTGAGCCTCGGCCAACCCTTGAACGACCATGCTCCGGAGTAGCATCGGCTTAAACGCCCGACTTTATGCACATTATAGTATATCGCGCATACGGCCGGCGTTGGGGTGATCATGGGAACTGCAGCATTTTTACGGCGGCGGAGTAGCGTGAAAGCGACGCTATGAGAGGCATGGGGGGTGCGGCGTCGGACTGGCTGGGTTATGTCTAGTCTCTAGTACACGATTCATACCCAAGTTACCTTATCGGATTCTCATCTTACACGCATGACAAGTGTATGTAGAGGGACAGATAGCGGCGGCGTCTTGGAAAGGCTTTCGGGTGTTTGGGGGAGAGTGGATGGCTTTGTATCTTAGTCTTCTTCAGCTACGTATATTTCCATGTTTGTGAGGTGTTGGGGGCAAATAATTGAAGCAAGAAGGTTTAGCTGATGCTACGATGACTTCAATGCAAATCCCTGTTGATGTCAACGCCCTTGGATGGAACCCGCTGACTTTGAAAATGGTCTTTTTGGAAACAGACAAATATGGGCTAGAAAACACCAATACTTGACGTGAATTTTCACAGTGTTCTTAACTGCTCTTGCTGTTCCTCTACTATATGTCTGTTGGGACCAAGCTTGGTTACCAGCGCACTACCCTAGCATTCTGATCTATGATCTCGGTGAGTTGAGTGACAAATCCTAGTCACCGATTTCATAGCATTTGATGCTCTAGAGTTGGCTACGACCACTCGAGAACAGTACAGTGTAGTTACTATCACCTACTACGAACTTCATGTCAGTGGAGATTTTGAAATTTAGGCGGGAAGATAGCCGCAAATAAGAATTTGAGGCTGGACGCTGTACAGGCTGTCATTGTCATTGTGCCTTAGGAGAGTGTATCAGACGGTTTAGTGGCGACTTCTGAGGAGACAGGAGTTTTCCATAGGGAGGTGCATTGTAGACTTACAAACACCATGTTTCTTATACGTGTGCATTGACTTCGAATGCACACTGCCAATAATCGGTGCTCGAGCTATCAAAGACATATCACACGTCCCCTTTCTACCATCACGGATCCCACCCAGAGCGCCCAATCTTCACATGGACGAGCACGTGAATTCATTCGCCCCCGGCTCCCATCATCAGACCAGACGAAAGGCTTTGATAACCTGGAATGCCGGTACCAGCTTCTGCACTCCGCCTCGGTAACACATGGTGCCCTTCTCATCAACGTCAAAGAGAGCAACGGAGACAGAATCGCCCGCGGGGAATGCGCCTTGTTTCAGGTGAGTAACACGCCAATCGCGGGAGCTGCGGTTCCCGAGAGCTGGACCACAGTGCATTGAGATCTCGGGGGGCGGGATGCATGAATTGGAGGGGAGGGGGGGAAACCGTTCATGGATGGAGGAGACGACTGGGGGTTTTAGTGAGTCGGATTGCTGGAGACATTGGAACTACTGTGTGGGTGGGTGGGTTGGATTGCGGGTTTGGAGGGTTTTCTTGGCGTTATTTTGCTCGGGACTTGAGGGTTTACATTCATTGAGAGACGGGGCTTGGGGACGGGATTCCCAATCTAGATCAACGAACATCCAACAAACGTAGCCTCAGTGACGTGATAAGCCCAGTCTTAGCGGAGATGACGAGGTCGCCGCCTCTGTTGCTTTTGACGGTGTGACAGTGACGATATGGGTAGCAATCTTGAGTTATTGCACATGAAAAGGGGGGTGGTGTGTGATCAATTACGAAGCAGATATCCAAGCTATCATACGTCGAAGTTGTGGGAGCCAGCTCGAACGGGTCTCACGAGCTCAACATGGAATAGACGTAGCATGACCGTGTCGAAAGAACGACAATGGGTACTTATGTAAGGGGTCAAGTCAAGAGGACCCTGTGATGCATGTTTTCGATGGTAGATTCAACGCCCAGCAAGATACAGGGACCGCCTACCAGCATTAGATCAGTGTGGGGTATATGGGGTATGGGGAATGGAGAATGAAACATGAATGCCGGTTGGCTCCCATTGTCCCTTTCCCGATTTCTGCCCAGATGCCGGTCAACAGCATGGCGCGCAAGAAACTTGGAGGCAAAGCGAAAGGGCCTCGAGCCAATGAAAGGGTGCCCGCATCTGAATATGCGATGTGATTCAAGCCACCATACTGTCTTATTGTTTCTTTTTTTTTTTCTGGTGGACGTCATCCTCAGCTATGTAGCGAGAAACCTCCCATATTCCTCCCCCTGTTTAGCGGAAAGGTTGCGATTCGAAATCAACCGGTTCAGGTCACGAGGAACCGGGTTTAGAAAGATGTCATCGAGGAGTTAAACTAGGATTCGAACAGAGCGGCCTGCCCCCAAATACAATGTAATACCACTTGTGGATAACCGTGAATAACTTACTAGTAAAGTTACCAGTAGCACATTTTCATGGTTTATAACAGTATCCTGACTGCCGATCCTCCGGAGCATATACCTCCTACGGTGAACGGAAACCTCGATTTTCGTATCTTGGGTTCCTTCAAGACAGCAATGAGGAGCTGGAGCTTGATGAATACGGGTTGATCGTAAAACCTCCGGGCAGAGTTTGTTCAGGAAGCCCGATTGGTGGGCTTGCTATGCACCTTCGGTAGTGGGTGGCTTTCCGGAGACGTACGTCCCCGTAGTCGCAGCTGCGGTGTCATGGAACAAGTGTCCATGCAGGAGGAACGACAACATGCTGGGGTTCATCTGGAGGGCATGAGAAGGATCTGAATAAGATGCCGGGATGAAGATGAAGGATGCGGGTATTTTAGAACGCTTGATGGAAAGTCACGAAGACGCGATTCTAATTTTGTCGTGGGGGTGATAGGATCGTACTGTAGCACTATGATTGGGGGAGAGGGGAAGGGGAGTGAGCAACTTGAAAGGGGTAAACTACTCAGGCCAAGTCATCCCCTGGATCTGACAAGATAATCGTGGACGCGAAGTCGGTTGTACTGCAGATCCCGGAAAAGCCTTCCGGTCCCGAAAAGTTGATTGCAATGGGTGAGGGGTTCGAAGTTGGAGTTTGACACTTCCTGCATACCTCTTAGTGTTTGGGAGTTTCTGTGACCGGTACACATGATTTTCAGGGCTGAGAAGCGAGGACAGCAATTTCAAATGGCTTCAAGCATTTTCTGTTGCACAACCCTAACCACTCACGGAACATATACTTTATTGCGTATTGTGCAACATGGCCAAGGCTTCTCCTATGCTTGTCGGAGCGTTTTTGAATTATAATGAGAGCAGAACTCAGTGTGAGGGGAGCATAATGCACAACACCACCCGCCTGGGTATGGTCAGCGTGTAAGAGTATTTCCGTAAGGAACCCCGGTGACCCACGCCCGGGCCGGTGTCGGCAGTAATCCGCACCAGCACCGAAAGTGATCAATCAATGATTTTCTGAGTCCGTGGATTCTATCATATTCTCGTGACCTAGCCTGGCCCAGCCGGGCGTGCGGATGCGTCAGCATCCGGCTTGATGCCCGATTTGCTTGCTGGGTTGTCTAGCAGCCTAGGTTAGAGATTGATACCCGGCGGAGGTCCATATTCTAAGATTTGCCGTACAATAGATACCGGCAACTCTTTGGAAAGCTGGGTGCCCCGGTGTCATCAGCTATGACGGATCATCTCAGGTCAAGACATTACCGGCATATTGGTCAGCGACCTCGAGCGAGGCAGACTTGCAGAAAGAAATGAGGGGGGTTTGCTGGTCTATCTACCGACAATCTAATCAATAGCGAGGTGGACAGAGGAAATTGTTGCAGATTACGGAATGCCGCTATCCAAGGCTAAGCTGACGGCTGAGCGGGAGATCCGCAGCTCTCGCAAAGACCACCCAACATGAAACCATCGTGGCAGTACCGCTAACACAGTCGAAAATCAATGCGTTCTGTCGTCGAGGACGCTGTTGCACGTGGCGTGGGGTTTCTTGAACGCTGGAATGTTTGTTTTGCGGACGCTAGATTGCTGATATGCAGTTGATAAGCTATCGGGACCGGTATCATACCTGCCTCACCCTGATAAGAAACTGCTGTTGGAGTCTTGGCGCGTCGACTCTTAGCAGTAGCCCAAGGAAGATCCGGAAAGCCCCCGGCGGAGGCCCGGGAGCCACGGGGGACAAGGCGTGGAAGAATAGTTCTTTGGTGACGGGTAACGGGGTGGGGGTGCCTCCGGGATGTATTATAAACGTGGGAGTGTGGAATATTAGTCAGGCCATTACCTGATTACCGTCATTCCCAGTCCTTCATGTGAGATGCCATTGCCAGGCTAGCGGGGGTGGGGGGACAGGTTCCTTGAAGGTGAATGGGAATGACTTTACATGAAGTGATCTCCCTGATCGGATACAAACATACACGCACGTTTCGACGGCAGCTTCGCTCCTTGAAAATCCGGACAGTTGCTAAAAATAAAATAGAAATAAAAAAGCAAAGGCATTACGTGATACAGATAGAGGGCAAGGTAAAAATCCTCCTGCCTTTCTTTCTCGTTCCGTAGATGCCGACAACTTGTTAACGCGGCGATTTTGCACAGGCCCGTTATCGACCCGAGATGAGGCCCGAGATTCTCGGCTGATAGACGCTAAACTGCTTTCATCGGGAACGCCATGCATCTTCCTGGTCAAGAAACTTGGTAACGCATCTATCTCGTCAGGTGTGTGACTCGTGAAAATTACAGCCAAAGATGAACCAGGAAACTTTTCGGAAAATGGGAACATGAATGCAGGAACTTGGAACATAAAAAGATATTCAAGTAGTTATACCGGTATGTTGAAATCAACTACATTCCGTATATTTAGAGCCGGTCACAAGCAATGATGAGTGGCAGATGTGGAGGATTACCTTGTACAGTAAGTGTCGAGTTGGCCCCCCAACATGGCGTCATTTCCCCTGTAATTGTGCTGTTCGTTCCACAGACAGTGCCGCACCACGAATTACTAGTACCACACTTAGCGAAGAGGAGTCCTATTGTATTGCTAGAACCGCAAACTAGAAAACGAGTGCTGTAACCAGGTAAACTACCTGTTGGTGACAAGCACTTGATACACGATTGGCGTCAGGAACGAATAATGTGTAATGCTACCTCCGTATCAAGAACAGGAAGATCGTACCTCCAATTACTCTCGGCAGTGACAACGTGAGCATTCCGGAGACAGGACTAAAAAGGGGCTTCCAGGGCCACGAAACATTCTGCTGTCCAAGTAATACTACATCATGCAGGCAAGATCGAGCGAACCACTGTGACACTGACGACTTGTCAGCAACACTGGGGGGTCCCACACCAGATGAGCTTGAAGCCTTCCGAAAGCTAGGAACAGCCGGTGGAGAACGCAGGTGGAGGCGAAAGGCAACCACCCAATGGCTGTCTCAGCGTCTTTAAGTTCTATGTATCGCATTGGCCGTGGTTACATGTATTAATTTCGTCCGATCAAAATTGTATAGGAAGCTGACTCGAGATGTGCGCTGCCGGTCTGTCTTGCCCAATGATTGAATAGTGATATAACAAACCTAATTGCTTGCCTTCACCAATCGCGCTTGGCAGAGCAGAGGGTTGATCTCAAACCTGGGACCAAGAAACATTCCTGATTGCGCCCAAAACAACAAGTTCACTGGTGGGGTAACCAATGACCCATGCTTCGTGCGCTAGGAACAGGGGATGGGTGAGGTAAACGTACACAATATGCCCCTAATACACAGTATGTATACAGTGTTAAGTATTAGCGTCAAACGTAAGCGCTCTCAAACCAGCTCGGGAAGAAAGTTGGAGCTATCTTTTGCCGGTGCTCGAGTGGTGGCTTTTTCTTTTCTCTTTGGCGCGCTGCAATGCTCCAACAAGGCTGAAGATGCAGCAACGCGCTAAAAGTCGAGAGTGGACAAGGGGAAAGTGAAAAATGGGGTGGACATTGCTGCTGCACTCGGCTGCAAGCTGCACACAAGAAAATCGAAGTTTCCAATGAGCCGCCGTGCGCCGAGGTCTCAGTCTGACGTCGGACCGGACAGCCTCCTACCCGCAACTCAGCCATCGTTAAACGTTTTCGCCGTCACCATAATTCCTAGCGGTACCTACCCCTCCTCTTTTCTTCGCATTGCACAGCGGCACAAGGTATCGGCGCACAGCGCACTGAGCGACACGCAACACGCAACACCACATACCCACATCCTTACCAGCATCCATCCGTTCATACATCCCTCCACCCATCACGCACACCACAACCATCGTCGCGCTTGTCGCATCGCACTCACTCAACCTAACTCAGGACTGCTCTGCCCAGCTCATTGTCGGCCTACCCCACCAACCAACGAATCGACTGCTCACCACCACAATTTACCACTTTACGCGGTAACTAGGCAGCTCTGCCTCACATTTTGTGGCGCCCGACTTTTGCGCGTCGTCGCGTAAGAGCTGTGTAGCTGTGTAGCTGCGCAACTTGCCGTTGGTTGCCCAATCGCCAATTGTTTCAATCGCCACCAATTGCGAATCGCCAATCGCACCCTTTGGATCCTATCGCCACAGCTTATCGCTTGTCGCCGCGCCATTCCTTTTTCTACTGCCGCCGTACTTGGCACCGAATATTACCTAACTTGAGTTGTACTGACTCAGATCGGCCGGGCCCAGTGCGGGCGACAATCGCCCAGTATTTTTTTCGTTGTCCACTAAACACTTGGATACTCGGTCATTCCGCATCGTGGGGGAGGGGCTGAGCAGCAGCAAGGAGTAATAGGCAAGACAGCAGGAGAGGAGAGAAGAAAAGCAGGAAAGCAAGAAAGAAAAAAACACAACGAGAGAGAAGAAAGAAGGCACGAATGGTAATATTATTACTGACTGAAGTTTGATGAAAATTGAGCTGAACTGATCTGATACGAATTGCGTGCGCCATCACAGCCGGCTCATTCACTTTCCCGCCATTCTTGCATCACGAAAGCCAGAACGGGACCAGACAGACAGACAGACAACTACCTGCAACTGCGATCTCCCTACAACTTGACTGCATCTACGGCCCCCCCTCCCAAACCCTGACGAAGTCCCTGACTGCAGTCTCTACGGCACGATACTTTCCGGTCTCTTGTCGGTACCCCTCAGTCAACGTGTAACGCCAGTCTAGTCATTCCAGATCATACATATTGTGCAACAATGAAGGTGCGCCATTAAATCCCGTGGTTCCCTATCTGATTGCCTCCTTTTTTCGCATTGCCCGCCTTGAAATGAGATGAGGAAAACATCTGGGGAGTTAGTTCGGGAGTTGAAGCTTTTGATATGAGAGAAAGAGCGAATGGGAGGAGAGGATTTCCCACCCCATCGCATGAGATCCTTTCACTTTCTTACTCTCCCGGGTTCGACGAACTGGTTTTTGTGGTCTTGTTATTGTCGTTTTTCTTTGCATTTAGAGCATTTTACTGGTGCGACATGTGCGTGATGGTTGTTGATATTGTTGCTGTCGACGCCATCACCGCCATGCCGCCTTTAACAACCGCTAGCGCTGTCCGCGACTCTGTCCGCGACTCATTAGTGTCGGTTCATGCTGTTGCTGACGTTTTACGCGCGTATCAGGCACTTCGACGATCCATCAAGGGCGAAAAAGACAAGGGGCCGCAAGTCTCAATTGCTCCCAAGTCTGCCGTCGCCATAGTTCCTCCTAAAAAGGTCAGTTGAACAAAGGAATTCTTTTCTGCCATAAGAATTTTCTTTTCCTTTCCTTGCCTTTCCTGTCCTTTTGCCCTTGCTTTCCATTTCCCAATACATGCTCACTTATCGCGCTGCCCTGGCTATCCGGCCCACCGGGTCAACAACCATGGAACCAGATCTACGGGTAGGGGCTGGCCGATGGTCAACCGCCATCTGTCACTGGTGATTGGCCAACTGCCAGCCGCGAATGTCAACAACCAACAACAAGTTGACGTTGAATTAGGACCCACTTTTCTCACCCCTCCCTCTCCCCAGTTACCAGCATTGATATTAGCCCGAAATTGGCCCAACTGCTAACGCTACCACCGTATCTCTTTTTCTTACACTGTCACAGGTGATTCGAGCTCTTTATGATTATGAAGGTCAAACGGAGAACGAGCTCAGTTTTTCGCGTGGAGACTTTTTTCACGTGATCGGGCGGGAAAACGACGCAGATTGGTACGAGGCTTGCAATCCGGCACTACCCGATGCGCGTGGGTTAGTACCAGTGGCTTTTTTTCAGGCTCTTGGGCGCACGGAACGAGATAGCGCCCAATCCGACTCCGGTGCTCCCATTCCCGGCCTTCGAACGTCAGGAGGAGAGAAGAACCCCGACCACGACTCTGGCTATGCTGAAATGAATGTGAATGCCTCCGCTCCGATGCCGCCCACTCCATCTTTGAGCCAACGGAGCTCCAAATCCGGCCCGATGAAGCAGGGCGCCATGGTGTACGGAATTGTTATGTACGATTTCAAAGCGGAGCGGTCAGACGAACTAGAGGCAAAGGCCGGGGAAGCCATCATTGTCATTGCCCAATCCAACCCGGAATGGTTCGTGGCCAAGCCTATCGGTCGCCTCGGTGGGCCTGGCCTGATTCCCGTGGCCTTTGTCGAGATTCGCGACATGACTACAGGCCAGACGGTGACGGATGCGCAAGACGCCGTGCGACGAGCGGGTGTGCCGCGTGTGGAGGAATGGAAGAAGATGGCGGCGGAGTACAAGAATAGCAGCATTACATTAGGCAAGTTTGAGGGTGGCGGTCCACCAGGCTCACAACAGGCAATGGAGCAAGGCATGGATCGTTTGAGTCTACAGCCACAGCAACAACAGCCACAGCAATCGCCTTTGACTGATGTGCGAACGAGTCAGCAAATCATGGGAGGAGGTGTTGTAAGTTGCATGCCCATAACCCACAAATTGGAGATTGAACATGAGCTACTGTTCGCTAATTCTCACCACAGTCGCCTGGTGCCTATGCACAGCAGCAACAACAAGGCTCGCAATCGCAACGAAACACTCAACAAGGTTACCCCCAGCCCGCTTACGATACCAAACAAGCGAATCCCCTTCTTGCTCCCATTTCAGCAAGTATTCCCCGCTATTGCTTCGCTGAAGACAAGTACTGGTTCGTCGTCGAGGCTACACTGGAGGATGGCCGCCACTGGGAATTGTCCAGGTATTATGAAGACTTTTACGATTTCCAAATCGCCCTTCTAACCGAATTCCCCGCTGAGGCGGGCAACACCAACACAAAGAAACGCACTCTTCCATACATGCCTGGCCCTGTGAATTACGTCACGGACTCCATTACTGAAGGTAGACTGCATAACTTGGACCATTATGTGAAGAACCTTCTCGGACAACCCGACTACATCTCCAAGTGCAACCTTGTCCGGCAATTCTTTGCACCTAGAGAAGGCGATTACGAAATAGATCCCAACTCCACCGATTATAGATTGTCCGCCGCCTCAGGCCAATCATCCGCCGACTCGCCCCAGGATGGCTCTTCCCGCCAATCCTCTCGAAATAACCTCACTGCCAATGGCTACGGAGGACTATCAGCCGCCCCGAGACAGATGCAAAATGGCCACGGCCAATCTCAGATGACCCGACAAACCTCGTCATTGTCACAACCATCTCAAAACTCCCTCTCCCCCGGTGTCCCTCAACCCGCTCCCGCCGCCGCCGCCGCCTTCAAGGTCAAACTCTTCTTCAACGGCGACACATACCTCATCCGTGTCCCGGCCGATACCGACTTCCGACAGCTCTATGAGAAGATCCGAGAACGTGTCAAAGTTTCCGGTGACCTGGAGCTATTTTACCGAGACGAAGCCACAGGGGACAAGATCGGTCTCATGAGCAACAACGACTTAAATTGGGCTCTGGAACATAACGAAAAACTCGCCATCTTTGTCGAGCAAATATAGTCACGTGCGCCAACATTTGGCCAATTTTCTTTTTCCTTGCCGTCAAGTTTCTTCGATATACCCGTCGGACTGTTTTAGGGACACGCATTCATCATTGTCATCTGGGGGGGGGGGGGGGATCAGGGAAAGGAAGAGGGAAAAGGGGGAGGGCGGCGAAATAGGCTGGGTTTTTTCGACTCCAACTTCTTCTGCTCCCACTACGATGATCACCTTTCTTCCAATTCGAAATTATTTTTTTCCCATTCTTTCTGCAATGACATTCATGCAGCCTCGCTTTCCTAATCTACCTTACGAATGAGACCTTCTAAACCGACTAGTAGCTGGATAGGACCGTGATCCAGCGTACCCGACGTTCGCTTGCCCAAGTAGATGATTTTCCTCCACCATGGTGATTCTAGTCCGGACCCGGCCTTGGTATTCCCCTGCACTATACTCAATACCGACATGCCACGGCCCCTAAGAGCTCATCACCCCCTGGATGCGTGCGCAAAGCTTTCGGATATGATATGTTTTGGGGGCAATCCGACCTGGATCGATGGATGGGCCCCCCATGGAAGTGATGTGGACATGGGAAAATGTCCAGCATTCCTTTTTTTTCCCCACCAGGCTTCTTTCTGAAGCTAGAAAACGTGGGTTCAATTATGCATGACGTTCATGTGGCCTTGTCGTCTCCAATGCTTTTTCCTCTCTATGATCTTGAACTTCAGCGTGGGGTCTGGTTTTTGTTACTTCGTTTGTGAAATGAAATGGAGGAAGCCTCGTCATTCGTGGGGATGATGGGGCAGGCAAGCCGGCGGACACCCCAAAAGTAAGGGAAGGGAAGGGAAGGGAAGGGGAAAGGGAGAGCCAAGAGAGAAACGAGAGGGTTCGAGTTGCTGCTAGGCAATATGATCGGGCTCTGCGCCCAGCTATACATTGGGTCAACGAATTTCGAGCCACGGTGATTGGTTCAATTCCCCACGTTCAAATAAGCAAGACTGAGGAAGCTCTTCCAGATCATACGAAAAATGGGCTGTCACATGTCTGAAAGATTCTGGGAGCGCAGCTTACGCTGTTGGTGCCGTGTGGAATTCGCCACATGGCAAGGGGGAAGGCGATGGAAAATAGACATGAAGTGGGATGGCTGCTCTGGGGATACCGCGGGTTACGCCCTCCAGTCCTGAACGGAGGATGAATGAGAAAGGAAAGTGAAAAACACAGATTCGCTGCTGAGTGAAGATGGGTGATATGTTGCGTGGATTTAATTAGTTATTGATGAATGCTGATGTGATGATACCCTCCTTGTCCATGGTTTGATGTCTATGCATTCTCGCACGGCGGTTCGCTGCCTGGGCTTACAGTAATCTACGGAGCCCGTTTCTCTTTGGAGTTAAGCCAGAAACCAGAGTTCGGGTTTATAGAGCTAATTCACATTGTCGTTTCATTTCATTTCCATTCTGCAAGCACCTGCTCCCCATGACATCCAGCCATATGTTCAGTTCGGTCGTATCGTAGCATCCATCAACCACTCGCACAAATCGTCCAACCAAACAAGATAGACAGACCCAGACCAAACCAAAACCAAATCAAATCAAATCAAATCAAATCAAATCAACCCTCTTCCAAGCAGCAAACAAGATCCAAGCGGACAACCTCAACCCAAGCAAGCGAACGACGCGAAATCACAACACATCAGCCAAACCCACAAACAGCACTTGATCCCACACACACTCGTATAAACGCCTCTCTTTTTTCCTCACGAGCTCCACACCCACCGTATGAACAAACCGGTCCCCCTCAACCACCACCAACTAAAGCACACAAACTTCGTCTCACTACTCTACTCCCTCACTCCTTCGTATCTCTCTTCCCCCGCCTGCTGCTGCAGCCCGGCAATCATGTCCGTCAGCCGGTCGATCTTGAGCGACAGCTCCGCAATCCGCACATCGGCATCCGTCGGCGCCTGGAGATCGTCCTCAGCCACGACCTGGCTGTCGCGTCTCCCGTGGCCAACCCTGCGGCGTGTACCGCGGGAATACCCGTTCTGAGACGCCGTTCTATCACCATTGCCACCGCTGCCGTTGCCGCTGCCGCTGCCGCCGTTACCGTTGCCCTCACCGCCCGAAGAGGAAGAAGGGCCCGCGCCCGACAGCGAGAGAGTCGAGGGAGGGGGCACATCGCCGGAACGCGGGCGCCGCCTGCCGGCGTGGTCAGGCGGGGGCGCAAGGCGGCGCTTGCTGAGGTTGGCCTGGCGGGCGCCGCCGAAGCTGATGGTGCTGAAGTTGGTGCCCTTGGCGGAGAAGAACTTGCGGGTGAGGAGCTCGTAGAGTTTGATGGCGAGGACGATAGGGAGGTGGGTGGCTTTGAGGAGGAGGATGCGGCCCTGGCGGAACTTCTCGTTGGAGCGGAGGAACAGGCGGAGGGGTCGGAATATGAGGGCCGCGAGGATGTTGAAGGGTGCTGTGGAACGGATTTTGGTTAGACGTTGGGATGGATCTATGTAGTGGGGAAAGGCTGTATAGGTTGGTAGGTAGGTAAGAGGTACTCACGGTAGAAATGGGTCAGCCGATTGCTAGTCGAGGCTTCCAGAACGTACACACTGTACACGTAGAGATACTCTTCACGGGCGTGCGAAATGACGCGGGAAAAACTGTTGCTGAGCATACCCGTGAGCGAGCCCATGAGGAGAATGGAGCTGAGCGTCACAAATATGAACATAAGAGGCGGTCCTAGATGTTGATACATTGTCAGCCAAGCCCGGGTTCGTCGTTGGGAAATGGGGCGAGCTTACCGAAAATGGGATCAATCGCCTCCATGACGTCAAAGCCCACATAACTCGAACCATAGAAAATCTTGGTGACAATCATAGCCATGTGCGGGAAGGTGAACGAGTCTCTCCCAACCAAGGTGAACGTAGTCAAGAATCCGATGTACACAATCACGACCAAGACCATGAATTTGACAAAGTCTTTGCCCATCTCTTTGAGACATGGCACCAAAGTTCCCCAGTAGGGGCTGAGGCTGAGAACCGAGCAGATTCGAGGGACCATAAATAACGCCTCGAGGGACAAGACGTCAAAAGCTGTGTCAATAAGCCGCCAATTTTCTGTGTATAGCCCATAGAGACCTGGTTGCTGGAATCAGTATCAAGTGTTGCAAAGCTAAATCCAAAACCAGACATTATGATATAGGGTCAACTTACGCATAATGGCAAATGAGACACCAATAGTAATCATGGTCATGTCGAACAAATTCCAAATATCCGCAGCGTAGAATATAGACCCAGCATCGATATACTCGCTAACCTCGTCGTAAAGAAAAGCCACAATCCAAACATACAGCATGGCCTCCATCCCCGTGACTTGCTCGCGGTTCTGCTGGATCAAAACGCCATAGTACAGGAACAGGAAGATGCAAAAGAAAAGTACCTCGTACGCCTTGAGATACTTGGGCACGCGCAGCCGGCAAAACGGATCACTAGTGTGAGGGTTGTAGAACCGGGGCTTCTTGACCGAGTGCACCGACAGGTGGTCCCAGAAGATGATCTCGCCGCTCCAGATCCCCGTCACGATCTTCTGCACCACGTGCTGACTGAGAAATCGCTTGGCGTCGGCGATAGCGGCGATTTCGAGGGCGTTCAGGTGGATGAATGGCGCGGTAGGATCGGCTTCTCCTTCCTCGAAACCCTCGGCCTCGTCGTTCTCCTCGTCCATGGTGAGTTTAGATAGGGAAGATAGCAGCTGGATCCGTTTTTGCGAGCCCGTGCGCGAGTATTCGGGACGTAATGTTGGGAGTGGAGGGCCATCCGATGATGAGCCGTGGAGCAACGATGTCCGCTCATTGGTCTCGCCGCGATCTGGGCAGGTCGCCCGGCGAGACATAGCCTCTGCCTCCCTGGGATGCGGGATCTCGTATAGGCAGAACTCCACGGCTTCTCGTTCGGAAAGGCGGGTCAGGAACCGCCAGGCCACGATCTCGCATGCGTTCCCTCGGGCTTCCCCCAAGCCTCTGTCCTCATCGCCAATGCCATAGTGCCACCGAAGTGCCCTAGCCAAAAACCCTTAGTTCTAGTTCCAGAAAACCATAGTGGGTATAGGCTGAGATTTTTTTATTTTTTGGAGAAACGTACAGTAAGGCATTGACTATAGCGGGATTCAATACCTCAGTCTCAAGATGGTCGACCAGAGTGCGCAGAGGATCGCCAGCTGCTGTAGTTCGAAGCTGTTCAAAGGTACTGGGCATGTATACCGTGTCTGCAATGTAACTGTATTTGGCCGACGTAATAGTATTGACCGAATCAATTAGCCGAATGGCCCCACAGTTATTCGTTCCCGGGGAACCGGAAACTATTTTGTTTTGTTGACTACCAGAAAGTGCCACTTACGACGACAATTTCGCCACGACATCTCGGAACGTGTCGTCGCGGGCAATATCCGGCAGCTCGGTTTCCCATCGTTGCCAATCGTTGGGAGACGCCGCTCTAGCCTGGTTGTGTTGCACGCGCGACTTAACACGAATTGGCATGTTGGAGGGAGGCTCTGCAGCTGCAGGATCGTCTTTGGAAGGTTGGCTAAACTCCAGCTGCAGCATCCAAACGACGTTGCACAGAAACTTCACGAAAAGCGAAGTTTCTACTGATACTGGAATGTCTCTCTGGTGGGCAAAAACCACATGTGCGTCAATCGGTTAGTATGCAGGCAATTGGCTATCAAAAGTCACCAGGCCGAATACTGATTGGCGTCAATCAATCGGCATTCGCATTGACTTGACTAAAGAAAACCACAAGCCACAGCGGAGCCATGATTGGGGACCCTTTAACTTCGAAATGCATGGAGCAAACGGTCCGTGCCATCGCGACTTTAAAGCTGAAGCGCTCTCCAGGAGTGTGTCCAGTTGCGGATGGTGTCGGGGGCGAACCAACGACTTGTTGGCTACGATCCATAGCGGGAAATCCAGTCCGACATCACAACTTCAATTCGCCGTCCAGCGCAGCAGCCATCAAGTTGTCGAAACATCAATTGCATCTCGTTGCATTTACGATGTTCGTACTTTCATCGTTCCGAGCGGTATCAATGCTCAACCGCATATATTGAAACTCTCCTTGTCATTACGCGGAGATAGTATGGACGTACCACATCGTGGGCCCCACGCTGTGTTTCGCGTTGATCCAACCGTCCATGCTGGTCAAGGATACCAGTATGCAACACAAGGGCGCCGGACGAGCTTCCATTGCGGGAGAAATTCATGCTGCCATACTCATTGTCTCCTTAATGTTTTTCTACGATAGCAGAGACCAGGACTCTGTATGTCAGCTATAGAAGTGGAGCGGAGGCTTACTAATTACGACAATTTGACATCCGCTCAATGATAATTTGATCGCAGTCACTGGCTCCATGTAGTTGAATACATACTGAGGTTCTACCACTGGATTTGAAATCGATGTTGGGTTGTTGCGTGAGAACTGACTGTCAAGGGAACAGGATCTTTAAGCCTTGCGAAAGCCTGGCTGGGGTCTTATGCTGCACCCCGCAAACTCACACCAGTGTTCCCCATCGTCGTCAGCGTCTACCACGTAAGTCATGGGCTAGATGTCAATGTTTTCTGCATCCTGATAAGTGAATCGCTGCATGGCGGTGTCTTCTTTCGACATGACTTGTCCGGTAAGGTAACTTCATGCGCGAACGACGAACATATATTGGAAAGCCAATTGGCAAGAGATAAAATATCTTCACATCCTCCAAAAGCTGTGTTCTAAAAACAAACTGACGCAGGTCAAGACCCTGTCTTGCCCTGCCACAATGCATACTGGATTTAGTTTTCAATCGACGTATGATCGAGCTAGTAATGTTCTGGAACCCGTTACCAGTATCGGCACTTTCGATCTCAGCTTGCTTGTGACAAGAATTGGGAGAATGTTAGTAATCGGGTGCTGTTCGATAGCTTTTGCCAAAAA